>JAPTHA010099857.1:1368-20286 GCA_029814585.1 Gymnapogon annona | reverse complement strand
GCATCCGACGTAAAAACTCCTGCCAAATCAAATATGTGAATTGGATTCGCTGTGGCGACCCCAGAAGGGAAGAAGCCGAAAGAAATCATCATAATTTTGTTAGAATTGCACTGGCTTCAAGTCATTTCAGGTTGTTCATATTAAAGTTATTCAATTTTATAGCAAAATTATACTTTGTTTTACTGTAAATACATGAAAACAGTTGGAGTTGTGAGTATTTATAGGTTATTATGATAGTACTTTACTGGTCGGACCCACTTGAGATTGAGTTGGTGGAACCTGAACTAATATTACCATTAATATCTTCAGTGTAATTTCAGCATTGTACAAATTCATCCCAAGGGCCAGACTGGGCGCTTTGGTGGGCCATGTGGCCCCTTGGCTGCATGTTTGACACCCATGGTATAGACAATTGTTAGGTTTATTCCATATTAGAGCTATGACTAACTGAAAAATACGGTAAACACCTTTATGAACCATTAATGACAATCATGAAAAAAAGTAGTCAGATCTATACAATTTTAATATATAAAATCATATATGATGACATATGAGGTGTGGTACCTTTTTAAGAAATTCCACTTTTAATTGTCCCACCAGGAAATATTTCTAAAGCCACAGGGTAAAACACTTGTCACATTACCGTCCAGAAGTGATCAGATCTGTGTATCAACTCCTCTGAAGCTTATTCACCAATGCATTTGACCTTTACTTTGTCTCAAGACTCAGCCAGTCAATGTGAAATTATCCTTACTACACGACGTAGACATTTCCTTGCGTTGATGTGAAAGTGCAGAATATCGAGGCTCTATAGCCTTCCAACATCCAGGTTGGATGGACTGTCACCTGTCACTGTACGTGATGCACAGCTTTCTGGGTTTTTAAAGTATTTGTGCTCTCCACCTGCAGACTGGGCGGCCAGTGGCAAACTTCAAGCAACACGGTGCTCCAATCACATCCGTGGAGTGGAGCCCAGTGGACTCCAGTGTGTTCGCTGCATCAGGAGCAGATGATGTCATCAGCCTGTGGGATCTGTCTGTGGAGTCATGTGACGTGGGTGCCAGGGTACAGGGGGTAAAGGATTTGCCTCCACAGTTGCTGTTTCTGCACCAGGGTCAGTCGGAGATCAAGGAGATCCACTGGCACCCACAGTTACCGGGCGTGATGGTATCCACGGCTCTGTCGGGCTTCAACGTGTTCAGGACAATATCTGTATAGTTTGTCACAGTACACATCAAATGTGTACATGCAATAAGCAAAAAAAATCCAATGTCTTTCATCATTAAAGAGCTTGTAATATTGTATATAAGGAACGTGAGGTAAATCCCCTGTAAGTCATTGATCAGCTAATGTATGACTTAAAATCCTATAGTTTTACAGATGTTTCAGCTATTTTAGGCATTTCCTCTTCAGTACCTGAAATAAAGTGCTTGTTTTGTCTAGAATTGTGAATTGTTTTATTTATGATACAAGAAATCACAAATACAGTACTTCTAGACATTTACTTTTCCACTATTTTAGTCCTCATAACGAATCTTTTACTGTTTTCAGTTGAACCCTGTAATCTAGACTGGTTCCTTCATTTCCTAATTTTATAATGACTTGTCAAAGAAATGAATAACACATTAAGTTCCAAACTGCAACCACACAGTATTTATTTTTGTTGAATTACTTTACTATTTTATAGTGTTTTTAACTGGGATTTTACTGTAATAGAAACAATGAAATAAAAACTCCTTTTAACATCCCAATATTGGTTTTATTTTTTTTCAATGGTAATCTTAATAAACCACAGGATAACAAATGTGTCTACGCCAGCATTTTCAACAGATGAATGTCATAGTTTCTCCCTCATACAGCATTATGAAAAAAAATTTCAATAAGCATTATACAAGCAAAAAGCATGTACAAAAATACACTAGTGTTCATGATTTACATTTTAATCCCAATGATTGTCTCATAGTATAATTGCATTAAGTTGGTCGGGTGCCACAGCCAAATATAGCTGCAGTAATAACACTAACAAGCTTAATAACACGATCTTATCAGTTTTGGTTTGAACCAGAGAAACTCACATTGCCAGATTTGGAATGTGGCATATTCACAGTACACAGGTAATAATACACAGGTAACCTTATTTTTGTGACAAATATCTTAAGAGAACTTAGTAAAAAAAAAAAAAAAAAAATCCAATCTATTAAACATAAGGAGATGACGTGATATTCATGCAACATGAAAAATAACTGTTAAGACGTACATAAAGCATAGGATACAAGAATGAAAGCATTGAGCTCCCTTTAAGGCACTTTATCATAAAAGCTCAGACAACACTTTTAAGATGGTAAACATCTGACAGTAAAACTTTTTAAAAAGCATTCATTTAGCCTGGATCCAACTGTCCACTGAGCGCTGGTCGCACTGCAAAGCTTCCAGATCAACGACATGAATCAAAGTGCTACCGATGTTTCACTGCAATGACCAAAGCCATAGTTTTGGTGCTTTAGCAAATCTGTTACCCTTGAAGGAGGCGTGTCTTTTCCAGTTGAGCAACATCGTCTACAAACTGCGTCACTTTTAGTTATGAGTCTTAACATATCCAGTTTGCGTTCAGATATATTTTGTTAAAGCCTCCCTTTTCAGCGGATCTGAAATGAAGAATTGAGGAGCATACAGTATATTTGATTAACTTAACAGCAAAAGATTTGTGAAGACAAGGGCATTTTTACAACCCCCTATAGACCAATTTCATCATCAAACTCGTCTTCAAATGTGTAGCCGCGTCCTGCGTCCTCGTCCTCCTCTGAATCAGTCTCTGAGTGACAGCTGTCGACTCTCCTCCTGTCCAATGGCGTGACTCCTTCATACTCAGAGCTATGCGAAGATGCAGGACTCGGTGGCAAATCTGCGTTGTGATTGGTGAACTCTGTCTCACCTCCACTCGTCGGACCTTTGGACATTTCGCTCTCACCTCGAGTTGGACTACGACACGCCAGCGGATCCTCATCCTGGAAGTCGAATGCCTGACTCTCTTCTTCTTCTGACGCTTGGCGAATTATCTCCTCTCGTTTGTCACTGAACCTCACTTTCGGTCGTAACCCCTTGGGCTTGAGCCCGTTGGTATCTGGTATCCTCCCGTCCCCCTCCTGGTTTTCATCCATCTCCACTAAGTTCTTCCCATTCAGTTCATTCTGCATATTGACAGACATCCCCACGCCGCCCTTACTCTGCTTGGTCTCCACCGAGCCACTCTTGGGACTAAACACATCTTCTTCATTGGTGTCGAGCCCCAGCCCATCCATCACCCCTAAAACATCTCCCAGCATAGACGGGCCCAGGTCCAGGTCTAGGTCCAGGGTGAATGAAGACACTGACTCACAGTGCTGAAGCTCATTGTCCTCTTGGGTCCCTGGACCATCTGTGACGACCGCGGCTTCAGGGTCGGTGACTGGCAGGACTGCCGGACTCCCCTGGTCAGAGCTAGATGAGCTCGACGGGCCAAGAGTGGACAGGAAGGAGGTGTCGCCGAAGGCATCGCCTCCCCTCCCAATGTGCATGGTGTGGCGAAAGTCCCCTAGAGGGGCTGAGATCATGGTGGGGTCCAGGCGAGGAGCCCGGGATGATTTGTGAAGCGGCATGACTGTCGGGGGTGAAAGGCAAAGAAGAAGGCATGATAAACAGGAGACTGAACCGTCAACAGTGGCCAATGAGATAACACGACACAACAAAGCCACGCAGCCATGGCCTCTGTCCTGATAAGGCAAGACTGCAGCTTCAAAACTTCAACATGTTGGGCAATAATGTGAGAAACCAATGAGCGTTTGGGCCCTGCTGCACGCTGAAGGCCATGCTGGGACTTGTACTTCTGAAACACTCGTGCAACGCTAGCACATATTTTTCTCTACCCTCAGGGGTGTGTGAGGACCAAACAAGACAGTAACTATCTTGACAAAAACTAAACCTTGGTGACTAAAGCTCACGCGCGTCTGTATATTACAACACCTTCCAAATTAATCATGGGAGACACAATTAATTAAACATTCATCAGCTTTTTAAACAGGAGGTGATGAGTGTTACACAATAACCTGAAATCAACTTTACACTACCCTACAAGACAGTAAAAAAAAAAATCAGCAATATGGACACAGATACGTTACATATAAAAGGTGTTTTTAAAATGTGCTTATGTGTGAAAGTTAAATAAGTTGGTAGAGGAGGGGGCATGACAGGCCTACCCCCAACCCTCGACACATACCCCCCAAAAAAGAAAAAAAAGTAGGTCGGTTTATGTATGTGAGTTTAAAAAAAATCCTAAATCGGTGTATACATAATTGATCGTCTATAGAAAGAACACGCCATGGTTGGAGATGTTAACCGAGTTATGGATCAATGTCAAAACTCCACTGATCGATTCACCTGAAGAGTCGAACCAACACAGTCAAATGATGAAAAACTTACTTCAATGCGTCTTATTGTGGTTGTTGCTCGGTTCCCTCCTCAGTATCCGACTTTTTCATCTGTCTTTATGCTTTGGCTTGTCTCTTCGTCTTTTCCCTCGCTCTTTTCTCGCCGTCGTTTGTGTGAGTTTTCTTTTTTTTTTTTTTTCCAAAGGGATGGGCACAAGGGGCTGAGGAAGTGACGCGACAGTTATTGAGGAGAACTGGATCAAAGTTGTTCTGGACTTTACCAGATCCAGATCACATTGTTAAATCAAGACCAGTCAGCGAGACTTGTTTTTTTTTTTTTCTACGCGTTGTTTTTATTTACGCGTTTAAACGAGACAATAATTAAAGCTTTTTTTCTTCGAACATCTGGCTTGTAAAAGCTTTACTTTCCGTAAATAACATTGTTTAAGCAACTTGTGTATGTTTTACTGGAAAATAAACAATACTGAATATATATTTTTTAAAGGTACTCGTTTTCTGTGTGGATAAACAATTCTCTTATAAGACAATTATTTTCAGCTTTCTTTCGATTGAAGGGAAACAGACCTAAAACTGGCAATTTTATTTAACCACAAAAATTTCCATACCGATATTAATGAAAACGCTTTGGAGACGACTTTTTTTCTATTATATCTTTTTTAAATGTTGTTGCCATGCACGTTGCATGAATAAAACAACAATAACAACACCGACAGAAATACTAATAATAAAATTGACCACAGTGCCGACATTTTTCACAGTGGGATGAATTTCCTTTTTTTATTTGTATTTTATTTTAAGGATCATGTTATCGCTGAAAGTGTTGCAATTATCTTGTTTTGTGGAATGCCGTCAGTAAACTTGACGCCACTACATCATCTCAGTCGATTTACATACTTTCAAAGGGTGTTAACTTGTTGCATAGTAACTTGGACAGTAATAGTAAATTCACGTGTGTATAATGTAAGTCAGATAAAAATACTATTGGAGAAAACCTCAAATGTGTCATAGGCTGGCGGATGCTACAGATGCTTTGTAAAGTCCATCTCATTCAACTTCCTTCTACAGGTTAAAGAAACAGAATGTCTATTTCCAACTCCAGGTAGTCATACAATGGCGTTGTTTCGTGAGTCATTGTTTGTGAGAATTTGTCACAAATGCTCAACATATTTGTGTGATGATGTAGCCGACAAAACAACAATGGCAACAAACTAATCATTCAGCCAGCACATAATATTATTCACTGTGAGAAATGGACTGGAAATTACAATAAACACAATTATATGGAATTACGAACTACACATCTTGGAATGCAACTGGAGTGTTCTTTTGATGTAGGCTTATGAAAAAAGTATCACATTACTTTGTCTTTGAAAAGAGAGGACAAATCTTATTTGGACAAATAATCATCAACTGAAAAAAATTCATTTTAATTTCTTTAGTTTGGAAGCCTCTTCAAGACCACTGTTACCCTGCTGGTTTTACTTAACATTTTTAAAGTCTCTTAAAAGTTTCATTGCGTGTTGCAAAATATCCCACTTATCCCCTGTGTTGCCTCAAAATGTTCATCAGCGGTGTATAACATCTGCACTGTGTAGGGATTTCCGAGTGACTTAAATGTTTTAAGGGATTGAGTGTGGGAGAGAATGTCTGACAGGAAATGACTCCCTCTCTGTAACACAAACACACAGGCACACACACACATCATTGTTTCACTATGTCCATGAGGACACACACTGATATAATCCATTCCCCGGCCCCTTTCTCTTTTTGTCTCATAAGTGAAAACTCAATCCATGCAACCAGAAACCTTGATTTTTGGTTCTAATGTAACATGAGCCCCCATAGGTCAGTCACGTACAGGTCACAGTCACAGCTAGGACATACTGTGAGAACAAGGAATGCACGCGTGTAGGATGAATTGTCCTCACATACAATATTTAAACTTTGTATTATATATTAGTAGTAGTACTAGTAGTACCAGTAGTATAAATGTTACATTATCAGGTTGACTTAGCATTGTAACACACTCCAAAAACAAAAAACATTCCACATCAAGGCAACCCACCCCATCCACACACATCCTGCAGCTGTGTGTCCCTTTCAGGAAGTTTAGAGGAAATGCATGCGCCCCTCAATGTATCTTTTATCGAAAATCCCTAATGTGATATACATTAACTGTTTCTCAGTGTAGAAAAAAAAATTTAACAGCCTCCAAATAGACTCAAGGGGGTATTCTGTTCAGCTTGACATGTGTATAATATTTAAAACAACATGAGCTAATATGTTGATTTTAACTGTGGTATTTTTGTGTATTTGCTTGAGAAAGTTTATCCTGATTTTGAAAAACAGTTTTTTCCTGAGTTGAATCTCTTAGGCTGTGTAACCCTCCTCTTTCTTCTGATTGGCTAGTAGTTACAGTTGTTGCCGTAGGTAACTGGTTTAACGCTGACATTAACTTGAGATTTGATTGGTTGAGCTAGGAGGAGGGCGGTACACATCGTGTAAGTAACTCGGGCCTGATGTATGCCTCAGAGACTGTACTCAGGGTTTTTTAAAAAAATAACTGTTGACTGGTTACAAAGTGCAGGATGGTAGGGGAAGGCCTTTCTTGCATCTGATTGGCTAGAATGGCTGTTCTTGAATTGGCTACGTGACCTGACAGTTAACTCATGTGCCGAGCAGGGTGCAGGGCCTGGACTGCAGGCTGCCACTCAACCTGTCAGACACTCAATGCTGAGTTATAGTTAAGCATAGTATTCATAACGATGAAAATTATCTTTTTGTCTGCATGTCAATCTGTCTGTCTCTCTCTATGTATATGTATCAATTTGTCTCTCTATCTCAGTTCAATATCAAATTAAAAAGGCCCACATAATGAATAGGGGATACCGGGTTCGATCCCTGGTAAGAACGTCCAGTGGGTTGTGTCAGAAAGGGCATCCGACGTAAAAACTCCTGCTAAAATCAAATAAGCGGATTGGATTCGCTGTGGCAACCCCGGAAGGGAAAAAAAAGCTGAAAGAAATCATCATCATGAATACAAAACCATTCGTTTCAAATAGAGGTATATTTTTTATCACATTATTCAAATACAGATACAGGGAGTGACCAGGATGGATAGGACTAGGAACGAGTACGTCAGAGGGATAGCATGTGTCAGAGGTTTTGGAGATAAGGTCAGAGAGGCCAGGCTGAGATGGTTTGGACGTGTCCAGAGGAGAGAGAGTGAATACTGTATGTTGGTAGAAGGATGCTGAGTTTTCAAGTACCATACGATAAGATACGATAAGATCTATTTGTCTGTCTGTCTGTCTGTCTGTCTCTTTTTCTATGTCTCTCAATCACAGTTTAATATCAAATTTAAAATGCCCACATTGTGAATACAAAAGCATTCATTTGAATTAGAGGTATATTTTTATCACATTGTTCAAATCCAGATCCAAATACTATAAGATAAGAGTGTGTGCACCAGTCAGTTTATTGAGGGTTTTGTGTGATGGCCGAAAATAAAGTGACGGTTATTATTACTATGCTTTACTCACACAGGACAGCAATAATATACTTTAATTTACTGTAGGTTCGTTGAGAATGAAACATGAAGAAGCGCACAGATACGGAGGACTTTGCGTTTCATTTCTAGCCAATCAGAGACGAGAAAGGCGATACATTCCCCTACCATCCTGCGTTTTGTAAACTACGTCACCGGTTAAACGTCACCGAGTTGGCCCGTTTTCCTTATCTGCCATTTTGTATCTCCTCGGTTCGGTCAGACGAAGTTGGTGATCAACGAAGAACGAAGTGAAAATGATTGTTAAAGTTAATTTTTTACTCTGAATATACAATCTTAAGAGAATATTGTTAAAATAGTGTGATATGTAATATTATTCACGGCTTATTGGCTGTTGTTCTTGTTTCTAACTAACACTGTTTATCGTGTCGGACTTCATCTTGTTTACCTTTTTACTTTAGCAGAGCGCTTAGGCTAACGGTGCTAGTTGTTGCTAGCTAGGTTGCTAGCGAAAAGCAGTCGCAACGTTAGCCTAACGCTAACCCGTGGCGAAATGGCGGCCAACACGACACAAGCAACCCCTACTACCAACTGGTATGTTGTGTTTTATAAAAAATAAAAGTGTACGCGGGCACTTAATTAAACATTTTGCGTTTACATTTGACTGTTAAAGCTCCACATATGGTAAGCACATCTTGGTACAGGTTAAAATTAATCATGGTCTTCGCTAAGCTACATTGTTGACATGTTAGCCAACAGACGGGCCTGTTGTGTAGCATCAGCTAATTCGGTGTTGTACGTATCAAATAGATATCGCGTTCGCCAAGTTAACTGGTGTAACGGTAACAAAGAATCTAATTTAAACATATGACCCGTTTGTACCTCTTTAGATTATTGGTTACCTAATTTTTTATGCGAAGTCAGATCGGAATTAAACCGTTAGGTAGAATGTAATTTATAAGGTGTAGGAGTTCAAGTAGTGTTAAATTGGATGTGATTAGTCGGTTACTCGTTTTCAATTATAAACTTTACCGCATTACAAAGTTGTTTTACGTGTGGTGATTATATTGACACGTATGGATGTCCCTGTGATACGGTGCTTGTGTGTTGTTTTTGATCCAGAGCACCCCTAACGGCCTTCCCTCGCGTTGTTTTATTGATTGTAGGTCCTATGGTGCAGCTCCAGAAGGACAAGTTCATGAAAATCCAGAATGGGAGAAGGCGAGACAAGCATTAGCCTCCATTAGCAAAAGTCAGAACGCTACCAAAACCACACAAGCCAGTCGGACTACAGCAGAGGTGTGGTATTGTCACTTTTGATCTGGTATTTAATAAACACTGCCTGCCATTGATGTCTATAGACGTCATTTGAGACAGGCAAACGGGTAGCGTTGACTGATGTCTGGCAGGCAATGAGTTTTAATTACAACCATGGTAATCTCATTACAATCCTAAGGCTAAGTAAATTCTTGTGAGCTAAAAATTGACATATTTTTTATTGTTTCTGTCCTTATTGTGTTGTTTCTCCATTTATATAATAGTCAGATTTAGTTGGAGTTTGGGTCATATCATTATGGGTGTTTTGGGTTCTATGTCATTTCAGGCAGGTCAATTTCAACCAGCAGTGAGTGACTCTGCCGCTATCCAGCAACAACAGTACTATCAGTGGTACCAGCAAAACCAGCAGCAGTATCCTGGATACACATATCCCTATAATTACTACTACCCCATGGCTCCAGTAAGAAATGTTATTACTCCATTAACATTATTTCTCAGCATGTGCAACAGTTATTTATGTTGGCTCCAGGGCTTGCATATTTTAAACTCTTAAAATACTCTACTGTTTTGGGATCGGGAGAATGTTCTAAGGTTACACTTTGTGTGTATTGCCAATTGGCACTGACAAAACTGACAACATAACTGTCTCTGAACTTGTAGTATGGGGCTGCATATCCACCAAATCAGTATGGCGTACCCCCTGCACATTTCCCAGGAGCACCACCCTCTAATGGACAGGTATTTTAACAAGATTTAAGAACAACTTAGAATTCTCCCCAAATTGAGAAAGTGCTGGAAAACCCTTAACACAAAGTAGTCTGTAAATATGTTTTTTAAAAGCTGAATTAACAGTTGTTAAATCGAATTGTATTAAATTTGTGATTTAATAGTAATAGTAAATTCCCAAGTTGTTTTGTACTCGTGGAAATTGTTTTATTTATACATATTTTGTTCATAATTTGAGTTCTAAGAGTTTCCTGTCTATTCTCAGCCTCCCCCAGTACCTGGTATGGAAGACCAATCTCCCAGCTTCTCTTCTCAACCTCAGCCCCCTCCCCCTGCTGCTCCTCAACCTCCTCAGAACCCTTCCACATCAGAGAAACCCCCTCCACCACCACCCATTCCTCCCCCACCTAACTCTCAGTATCCTCCCCCTTCATCACAAAATTCTTACAATTCCAATAACACCATGCCATACCCTCCTGGTGACCTCAGCCAAATGGCAGTATACAATCACTCTCAGGGGAGGCCTAACTATGGACAGGGCTTCCAGGCCCAAAACAACTACCAGTCTTCTCAGAATCCTTCCCAGCAGCAACAGCAACCTGGCCACTATGTCCCAGGGCTTGTTAGAGGAGACAAAAACAAAAACCAAAAACAAGGACAGCAACTCTGGCACCGCATGAAACGTAAGCTTTCTAAGCACGTCATGTTGGAAACAAATTATCCATACCCTATGTGAAAACCCTGATGTCAGCTTTAGTAAACCACTGATTTCAGAAAGAAGTATATGTATCCTTTTGCATTTTTCTTACAGAGGCACCAGGTACAGCTGCCGTCAAGTTTAATATTCCCAAGAGGCCTTATCAGGTTCAGTGTTCTCCAGTCTCCAATCAGGCCTTCCCTCCAGGTGAGCAGCCCTCGGGATTGAATCTAACTCCTTCCTCACCCACCACTGCCAGTGCTGCACCTGGAGCTGCTCAGACACGGTAAGAACCAGACTGCCTTTACAGGGATTGTGTCGTTTCTGTAAGTCATGTGCTAAACTTTGTTTTTTTTTCTCTTTAGTCCCCAGGACTGGCCCCAAGCCATGAAGGAGTATGTGCAGCGCTGTTTCACAGCCTGTGAGACAGAGGAGGACAAAGATCGCACAGAAAAGGTGCTGAAAGAAGTCCTGCAGGACAGGCTGAAGGATGGATCTGCTTACACCATTGACTGGAACCGAGAGCCTTTACCAGAGTGAGTTTAAGTGTTTGTCAGGTTAACTTTGATATGGTGTATCATTGTATATATTAGGCCCTTTTTACCACCTTCCATAATATGGCTAAGTTATGCATCTGAGTTATATTTTCTTGTTCATTCAGACTGTAAAGCTCTAGTTACCATGTTCAACAGGAAGCAAAACCACCTGGCAGGTTGTGTTAAGATTTTCATTTGGAAGGTACTGCGGCTGAAACAAGTTTTGGTTTTGTAGGTTGAAGGTCAAGCAGTCTCGTTGGGAGACTATTTCAGGTGGGAGAGGAGCAGAAAGCTCAGTTAGTCGTGGGGGCAGTACAGGATCGTCTTCAAGAGGAAGAGGTAGTGGACACAGGCTGGGCCATTACAGAAATATCTTTTCCCAGAGGAGTCCTTCTTCTAGTTCATCTCGATCATCCTCTCGTTCACCATCTCCCCCACATGGGCGACACCAGGGTCGCAGCAGCCAGAGGCACAGGCGGAGGTAGAAAAATCACCTCTCCACTTTTTGGCCATTGTGGCTACTCGCTGTGTTTATTTAAATAAAGGTTTTGTGTTTGGTGTTTACAGTGATTCTGACTCACAGTCAGACAGCAGCATCTCTAGTGACCTCCGACCTCAGTTGTCAAGGCGAAACCAGAAAGGGGGACGTGGTCGTGGTAATGACAGGGATAGAGGTCGTGGAGGTGGAGAAAGGGGGCGTGGAAGAGGAGGAAAGGCCAACAGAGGGAGACGGTAATTCTACTCACGTTACTGCAAACATAATGGTGAACTGATGCATCAGTTTTTTTTCAGGAAGGAAATTGCTATGAGATTTAGCTTATACGGTACTGAACCATCACAAAACCTTGTGAATTAATTGTTCTTTTTCGTGTAGAAACATGGACGATTCAAACTCATCTGTTGGCAAGAAGAGGAAAGGAGGTAGTGCAGGTCTGGATTTCCATGACCCCAACCGTGAGGCCAAAAAGCAGAGCAGAGCAGCCCGCTTCCACAAGCAGCTCCGCTCAGAGCCCCTGGTTCTCTCCATCAATGCCCTGGATCTACCAGATGGAACACAGGAGGGCCTCAGCTGGGAGGACTGCCCTATTGTAGGGACGTGCCAAGACATCACAAAGCACTATCTAAGGCTCACCTGTGCCCCTGACGCCTCCACTGTGCGCCCTGTACATGTAAGTAAATATAGATATTTCTTTATTTTTTGACTGCCATTGTGTTTTACGGTTTAGTAGGTTCTAAATCCTAGTCTTCTGTCGTAGTTACAAGGTTTTGAATTCCTTTTATGCAGGTTCTCAGAAAGTCTTTACAGGCTGTGAAAACCCACTGGCAAACCAATCAGGACTACGCCTATGCATGTGAACAGATGAAATCCATACGGCAGGATCTCACGGTTGGTTCTTCCTGAATTTCATTTGCATGCGGCTCAGTTTGTCTTTTGTTACTTGTTTGTAAATGGTTTCTCTCCTGAACTGTCCAGGTCCAGGGAGTTCGTACTGACTTCACAGTGGAAGTGTACGAGTGTCATGCACGTATTGCTTTGGAAAAGGTGAGTCATATGTTTCCATTGTTTTTGGCAGCCAAATCATAACAGGGCTTTAAAAATTCTGAGCGACTGTTTTTGTTTATTTTGTTTGTTTGTTTCTTTTATCAGGGTGACCATGAAGAGTTCAACCAGTGCCAGACCCAACTGAAGGCTCTGTATAAGGATAATCCATCAGAAAACATTGGAGAGTTTACAGCATATAGACTGCTGTATTACATCTTTACTAAAAACTCTGGGGGTAGGTTTATTTTATACTTTTACGCAGACTTTGTTTTTCCCCATTAAACATCCTTCTCTCTGAAATGTTTTGCCTGCTCACTCTAACACTTAATTTCTATCACGTTATTTCCTTGTAGATCTCACCACCGAGTTGGTGTACTTGACCCCTACGCTCAGGGCAGATGAGTGTGTAGCTCATGCTCTTGCACTCCGAGCTGCCTGGGCATTAGGCAATTATCGTCGTTTCTTTAAGCTGTACTTGGAAGCCCCGCGCATGGCTTCATACCTCATTGACAAGTTTGTTGAGAGGGAAAGAAAGGTTGCACTTCGGGCTATAGTCAAAACGTAAGTTGTGATCCAAGAGATGCACTTCTAATTTCTAGGTCTATATTATTCAAATTCTAACCTGTCCTTTTTTTCCCCCTCTGTTTGCAGATTTAGGCCTGATTTGCCGGTGCAATATGTCCAGTCCACTCTGGGCTTCTCTTGTTTAGACTCTTGTATGGCCTTCCTTACTGGGCTAGGTGTCACCTTCACTGCCTCTGACCCCAAAAAGATAGACTGCAAAACCAGCACAGTCTCACTGGCTGCCTCATGAGGGACAGGCTGTAGCGTAGTGAAAGAGATGATTAGGGCATCATGGATCCTTAGATTCTGCACTGCACTTCAGACACTTGAACCAGCCGAGATAAAGTAACGACAGGCTAATACCTCATAATGCCCACTCATTATGAGCAGTACTGTGCTATTAGACCCAGTTTTGACAGCAGATGTAATTATCCGACACTCAGATGAGAATTATTTTAGACATTGAGAGACACCTGTACACAACATTCATTCACATGTCGTAGGTCAGACTTATTCTCCACATATTCATAATGTCCTCTGTTGGCCAGCAAACTCTTTAAATATGGGGTTAACATTTTAATCTCAACACATGCAAGTTAGAGAACGAGACACCCTCAAGACAGACACCCCATGGTTCCCGTTCCATTAGCACCATCAGATGCCAAAGCTAACAGTGTTCTGTTATGTTTTTTTCCCTTCCTCAAGTCAACAGCTCCAAGACCTGAAGATTCAAGCCTTAAAAGGGAAATGCAAATCGCTGTTCTTCAAGTTACTCATCCGGCTTCAAGTCAGGTCAGCTTTAAAGTTAGCTCTCAGAGACTGTGAGATGACGACGTGAGACGTGGCAGCAGTTTGGTTGATGAAGAGTCGATGGTTTGTATGTCCTGCCATCTAAAGCCAACTGCTCTACCCGTTCCTTCCCCCACCCATTATGGCTTGTGCAATCCACGGACTAAAATGTATTGCAAACCCCCGCCCCCTCCCAGTTTTTGAAGTGCAAAGTGAGGAAATAGTTGGCAAGCAGTGAAAGTCTTGCCGTGAAGAGCAGTGAACTGTTTGATAAGAAAGGCAAGTGTTCATCAAGGTGATGTCTTCACTCTCCCGCTCCTCGGAGGCCTGGAATTAATCTCTTCAGTGCAGCTGGTGCGGAGGGTGTCCGTCGTCCGCAGGTGGTGTCCCATCAGCGCTGGAGCCTGAATCCCAACAAACGCCGTCACCTCTGCAAATGTAGCGGCAAAGCCCAACCATCACACCCTCTGTCATCACCGTCACATCACCAAATGGGCACATACGCCCTTGTCGGCAAAGGTGAATTCTACAGGAGGGCGCAGCAGAGGTAAACCCGAAGAATCTTCCAGACGGAATCCTGGCGAGTGGTTTGTATGCTGGTTCTGGCTGGTGTTTGAAGCTGGTAAGATCAAGGAGACGTCTCTGGAAGGAGGTGGATGACGGAGCAGCACAGATGCTGCCTCACAGCTCTTCTGTGGGTTAAGTTTTGTCAGTCTTGTTTCTCAGACGGCAGTATTGGCCTTTGTCATGGATCTGATCCGTTTTTACAAAATGAAAATTACAGACATATGAATTGACTATGACAAATTTTAGAGGCTTTTCTACCAAAAGTTGAAACAATGCTGCCTATGAGTATTTAAATCAGAATGAGTGTTGCACTGTTGTAGACATAATAAAAAAAGACATGGCATGGAAGTCAGTGTAGTAATGCTTTAATATTCATTTCAGAAAATGAATGAAAGAATCAAATATTTTGTAGCGTTTTTAAAATGTACTGAAGGTCATGATTTGAGGTGGTAGAGGAGGTTCATCTGTCGTCTTTGACATGGTGCTTGTGAACGACTACATTATTTTAGCCAATACATGAGTCCAACGGGCACAATTATAGTTTTTCTGGAAATCTCACCCTCACCAACAGAATTGTCCTACTTTTGTTTGCTGATATATTTTCAGTCCATCTAAAGAATGGGGGCATCTACAAATGTTTCTCATAATTAGATTTTATTTTCTACAGTATTGACCACTGTAGAAATCTTGAGGTAATTTTCAATGTGGTGTAAGAATAATTTGATGCATATTTACTGTACACTCTACTTGTCTATAGTATATTTTTGTAAATATTGTATCTTATTGCTGTGATTATTTTTAGTTAATGTTTAGGGTTCTCTTTTTTTTTTTTTGTTATACACATGGGTAAGTGTGATTTTGGGGGATTCACTCACCTTTTTAGACGACATTGACGAATATGCATTCTGTCACAGAGGGTTCTAGAGGAGGGCTGAAAGTGTCCAGTCTGTGCATTTGATTTAACGTCCATCCAGCTAAAGAAAAGCACAGGCATTTAAACTAGGTCTTGTAATTTTCAAAACAACTTATGGATAGAATGGCTCGTACACAAACGAACCAGTTTATGCTGCTGCCTGAATTACAGATGGAGTTGGACCAGTGTGTTGTAAACACCTTCCATCAGGACAGATGCTTCAGTGGCTTTTGTAAACACGGACTGTTCACGGTTGACCTTTATCTGAACAAACAATTGATCAACATGTTTTCTTTCTTCCCCTTCATTTACCTTGCCCTCCCCCTGTCCTCTGCCGCTCCCCTTCCTCACTTCCTGAACCTTTCTCTCACACGCCACCAGACCTGGTTCTTCGGCTGGTAGCGCTGCTGCATTGCAGGAGCACACGGAGTGAAAAGTGGGCGAATCTCCTCCGCTGTCGCCGCCTCCTCCAACGCCAGCCGGAGGGAGTGAATTGTGAGCAATCAGTCTCAGTTTGACCCACTCGAGTTGAAGCCAAACAGCTGATAAAACACATGGGAGCCTCACATAATGAAATGTGTCAATGGCATGTTAAGCCGATACGTCAGTCATTTGCTGCTAATCTCCATTTCCCAACTTGTTTTTCCCCTTGTATTTGTATAAAATGTTTGACAGATACCAGACTCTTCATGTATTGTTTTCTGTTTGTCCAGATGCATTTTCCTTGATAATGACATGCTTTGATATGTTTTGGTAGAACTCGTCTATTTAGTTTCTTTTTTGTTTTTTTGTTGTTTTTTTTCTCTCATAGAGTTTGTGCATTAACCAAAGAGACTTCCTTCAGTTTTATTGAATGTGTGTAACAATGTGTCTGGACATGCAGACACACCTTCAAAATTAAGTAACTTTTCTTCAGGGAATTTTTGTTTTTGTCTTTTTGTTATGCAGTCTTACTCAGGCACATTTTCCTCTGTTTTACAAAGTATTTGTGTGTGTGCTCCCATGCGAAAACCCTACATTTTTTGCTTGCTACACATGTTCTGATTTTCACAGTGAGTGTTTGGTTTGTGTAAATGTGTTTTATACAGGGTTAACTTGTCAGATGTTTCGTGTTTTCAGCAGTGAATGAGCCTAAAGATGTTTACCCCCCTTTTCTTCCCCCCGTGTACTCCTTTACGTTTTTTTTTGTCTGTATAAAAATTCGACCCAGACAACTAACAGTACACATTTTTATTTTTCGATGTTTTTTTTTTTTTTATTTCGTCCTCTCCAATGCCTCAAGTCACGTTTTCAGTATTCTTTGCTCCCATGTACTGTTTACCTTCATCGGTCTCTGTAACTCCCTCCTTGATATCTGACAGTGGAAGAACTCGTGCCCCTCTCGTCATCCCCCCACCATTTCTTTTCAACTCTTCCATTTCTTTTCTCTGCTCTCACTTTTTCCTCTCACTCCTCTCCTTGCATGCTCCCCTTTCTCCTCTCACTCTAACCAAGATTTCCCCCTCTCCTTTCCATCCTTTTCCTTTTATGTTTTGTGACGTTTGCCACGTGCAACTAGTCACTCTCACTAGTAAGTATTGTGTCTGCAATGCTTGAGTAGTTTGTTGCAGCTCACTAACAGGTCAACCTGCAATGTCTTCTCCCTGTTTCCATTTCTTAAGCCTCTCCAGATCTGATGAGATATACTGCCAGCTTGTAAATATTATGTAAATACTATCTTTTTGAAATCTAATAATAAAAAAAGGACAAAGTGGAACCCTTCTAGTGTTTTATTCTTAAACTTGTAAACCGGGGAAACAATTTTTTATAGCCGTCTTTGTGTATTTTGGAAGATTTGCAATAAAAAATGACAGGCACAGAATTAGGAAATACAAGGTTTATTGTGAAATGTGAAACTCCATGGAGACACCTGTGACACTGTAAGACTAGAAAACCAGATTAGTTTATAGACGATTAGTCCTACACTTGAGTTAAAGCTCGCATCAGGGTTAAAGGTCACTGGAGCAGTTGGGGAAAATATTGAACAAGGAAACATTTAGTTAAATAAGCATTAGAAAGAGTATAGAAGAGATTGGTAACTAAAGGAGTTTATGGAAACTAAATGCTGCCTAAGAGTCATTAAGTTAAAAAAAAACTGAAAATGTCAACCTAAAGGTAAAAGCTTTGGTTTCTGCGTGATTGACAACAGAAACTGAAGGGAAAAAACACTAAAACTGCACGATTATGACAAAAAATGATTAAATGTTTTTTTTTATCCAATGAGTGAAAGCAGAATCTAGAAGGAACGAAAGCAAAACTGAAGATTATAACAGAATAAAAGGAATAATATATCATGCAAACAATAATATTGATTAGTCTGAAAAGTTAAAATAGATTAAATGCAAATGACAGAAATAAAGTTACACTACAGTTAGAGGAACTACATCAGAAATAAATGAAGTGAAGCCAGAAGTAAAGGTATAGAAGTAGTAACACTAGTCTAAAGTAAGATCTATACTATGATGCAGAGTAAGAAGAGAGCAGAGAGAATAAATGAAGCAAAAAAAAGCAACCGAAACAACCAACAGCACCATCATCAGTGCATCATCATATTATACATTATTATACGCAGGTAGAGGTGTGTTTAGCAGTACGTGTCAAGAAACAGAAAGCAGCCAAGAAAATAAAGAAGAAATGAGGAATAGAGTGTAGAAAAATCAATAAAGGACTGAAAAAGAGAAGAGGGAAAACTTTTATTTAGAAGAAGTAAACATCACACAGCAGGAAAGAGTGCAACAGAAATGAAGAAAGGATCAACAATAAATAATAAAGAAGTC
Organism: Gymnapogon annona; assembly: GCA_029814585.1. Classification (NCBI taxonomy): domain Eukaryota; kingdom Metazoa; phylum Chordata; class Actinopteri; order Kurtiformes; family Apogonidae; genus Gymnapogon; species Gymnapogon annona. The sequence goes on along the minus strand of JAPTHA010099857.1, from coordinate 1,925 downwards.
AGTAGTGAGGAAATACAATTGTTATCATTTATACAATTATATTAAAAATTCTATAGATATAATAATAGATATTTTTTAATCTAATTATAATAAAGAAGAGAAGTCTCAAGTGAGGAAGAAAAAATACAGGAAAAAAGAATGAAAGACGGCAACATTAGATCAAGAATGTTGATGTTATTTGTGTTTTTCCGACAGTCTGGATAGAACAGTAACAATAGAAAGAATATGAAGGTTAGTTATCCTTAGGATTTATGCACAGAGACGAAAGGAAGCAGGGAAATGGAAATAAAGTTTTACCAAACAACACAAATAAAGACGACGACACAGGAAGTCTGAGGGAAGCGTATGAACAGCTGAAAATGTATGAGAGGTAGATTGTTAGAAAGGAAAAAAAAAAAAAAAGAAGAAATCCAACTACATCCAGACAAACTCGAGTTGTGCTCAACTGATTCAACTGATGGGATAAGGAGTCGTAATGGTACCAGTGTCACAGCTGTCTCTCAGATCACTGGAGGACAGAACAATACTGTCTGATGTCACTCACACACACACACACA
>JAPTHA010099487.1:0-20294 GCA_029814585.1 Gymnapogon annona | reverse complement strand
ACAGGAAGAGACTGTATGAAAGCAGCAGAATGTATCTAAATACAATATATACAGTACTGTAGTATGTCACTGGCTTAGTAAAGTCCTAATAACCACACATATGTGTTATTGAGTATCTGTACAGTATCTACCATCCAATTTGATATACGTAAAGTATGAACAGCAGGACAAACAGAAGGTTCACAGAAAAAACAGCTTCAGAAAACGGTGATCACATTTAGTGTGTCTCCCTTTGTACTTAACATGTATTTAACCTGTTTTTCAGACAGTATGAGATTTATGGTAAGTCATTCTGATGTTTTATAGCAGCTTTCATTTAACACATATCACATTTTTACGTTTGTTCTGTGTCTTGTCATGGGGTCAGAGGTCACAAGAAATACAGACTATTACCTTTACAAGCCATTCAATTCAGTTTTTATGCATGTCTTTAAGGATGGGCACTTATTTCATATCATTTTTTGGTGTGTGTGTGTGTGCGCGCGCGCATGTGTGTGTTCGCTCATTTAAAGTGTCTGCCTTTTACACAGCAATCCATGTAAATGCATATAGACTTTTAGGCCACTTCATTAGGTGGTACAGTTAGCATATACACTCAGGGTTAAGTTAGACTTTAATGAGGTCACAACTAACTATCTTTTCCCCGAATGTTTTATATAAAAACATTTGGGTAAAAGATAGTTAGACAATTTATTTATTATGAAATGTTTTAATAATGGCCATAATTATGCGAAATGTAATACTCAATATACTCCAGCAGAGATTCTGAAGATACTAATTACAAACTCACCAATATATATATATTGGTATATATTTGTATATCAACTCCAAGCTCTGCTCTTAAAGTGGGGATAAAAAACGTTGCAGTTGTAATTTCTTTTGGCCTTCACTATCTCTTAATCCTTGTAGTCTTGTGTTGGTGGTCTGGGAGTTCAGCTATCTCATTGTACAAGTTCGACTTCAAACACCCACATTTCTTCTAGCCCCAGAGAGTTGGGTTTGCTGCATGTTAATGAGGGCGGTTAGGGACCGTTGTCTCTCTTTCAGGCCCTCTGCTGTGATTTTAATGTGATACTGTTACATCTTATATTTTCATTTTGACTGCAGAGAATTGAGGTGGAAAATAATGACTTCTTTATTCCCGGCCACCTCTCCCTACCTTTCCTGTTTCCTCTGACACTGCTCCTCCATCCTATAGGTGGATATCACAATACCGTCCCTGCCAAGACTCAGGCCCGGTGATCGACTGCAGTGCTTTTTTGGCAAAGATGGTAACGAAGCTGCCATGAACCCTCACACAGGCGTGGTCACCTGCTCGTTGCCTGAACCCGTCAATATCCCTCCCACTCCTGACCAGCAGGGTACGTGGACCCATAACGGATGGAAAGAAACCTGTTGGAGTTCCAGTTTCCAGTTGGAAACATTACTGCTTCAGCGTCAAGCATTATTTGGAAAATTCATGAAGAATGTTCGTAGTTGTGAATATAATGGGTTTTTTCTGCAAAAATATCTCCTCTTTGAGAAAATAAAACCTAGAAATCCTTTGAAAAGTTCTAAAGACTTGCAAAGCAATAAAAATATTACATTAAATTATGTTAGATTACTTGAGATTATATTAGATTAGACTTTATTGAGCCTACAAATGTATCTGTGATTGCAGCAATGGATTACATTGCAAGAAAATACTAGTAATAATAGTGCAAATGTGCAAATAGTGAAAATAATAGTGCAAAGGACAAACAATAGAAAAAGAATAATAGTAATGAATAAAATGCTGTCTACGTGTTTACATAAGAGTAGAACTCCACATGTTCCTATTTTTTGCTCTCCTCTACAACTGCTGTTGTGTTTCCGTCTGTGTGTTTTCAGATTACGTGTCTGTTCCAGTCATTGTTACAGTGAACAAAGACATCAAGGTGACCTCTAGCGAGTATCACTTTTACAACTGTGCAGCTACTGTCAGGAAGAACCCCAACACACCGTAAGGCTGATGTGACACCACCCCGACATGAGCATGTACCCGACACCGTCACACAGACTGAACCTGCTGTGTGTTTCCAGGTGTATCTCGTGTGTGACCAGTGAGTGGGGCTGTCAGTGGAACGCTCAGGACCACAGCTGCAGCGACAGTGACGACGCCGTGGACGGAGATCACATCGTCAAACCATCACAGGTCTGTGACCGTACACGTGTGTTCTGCTCTGTCCTGGTAATTTCCTGTATATTTATTGATTTGTGTTAGGTAACACATAGAGTTAATGTACTTATGAGTATCACATCAGTTGGAAACACAAAGGGAATTTCATTGCAGGTGAAACATATACAAGTGATTCAACCAGCGCTATGGTCAGTTTAATGTACAGAAGTGGCCAAAATATTAGAACACGGGAGCTTACGGAAAATATCTATTTCTTATCCTTTTTTTTGCCTCCAACGCCTGATTTAATTCCATAATGTTCATGACATACAGACAGTGGCTCTGAACAAAATCAATATGAGATTCTCTCTTCATCACCGCCCATGTAACCACCATCACATCTGCCAATGAGGAACATGGCTTCTTCTTTGAAGGAACATGATGTGGTTCTGTGACATTGACAGTGAAACGGGCCTGTTTCAAATAATAAACAGACCCAAATAGGAAATGGACCCAAATCTGGTGTCGTATTTTTTAGTTTATCCTTTGTAGATATTTTGTTTGTTTTATGTGTGATTTAATGGCCAATTAAAAAGATGCATCTTAAATATTCTAGGCGTGTTTTAATATTTAATTTTGATTTTTTTTCACAAGACAATATTACAGTTACATTCATACACTACAAGATAACACTCCCATCCCACAATGACAGGATCAGAGACAACAGACAAAACAACACAGACAAAAAAAAACACAAAACCAAAAAAAATTAATTGAATTACATTTTGGAAACATAAATAATATATAATAACACGTGTTTTGATCATTTTGGCTGTCACTTTAAATATCAACACTTACCTGAGGTGATTAATAATGTATGTATTAAAGAATGTTAGTGCAATGTAGAGCTCTGTGGTCAGTGCTCATTACATCAGAGCTAAACAAAGGAGGACACTTCCTTGTGGTACTATCTGGTATTAGAGTGACATCACTTGAACCAAAACTTCAACTTTATTGTGGGAGAATTTAAATTCATTATTGCAAAGTATTTTTATTTCGTTCTTCTTATGATTGAAGGAGATGTTTGAAGCTTTCTAAAATAGATTTCTGCCGGTTTGATTTTTTTTTTTTTTGGAAATGTGAATATAATGAAATCACCCCGTGTGTAAATGTAACCAAGTGTAAATGTGCTAAATAGTTTTTCACATCCTGTTTTGTTCATTTTCAAGGTACATGCACCAAAATTTCACATTTTTTTGTTATGTACTGAGTCACTGCATCTACCAGATTTCATAAATACCAATACATCGCTGAGATATTTAGGTCAAAAGCATATAATCCCTTGATTCACTGGCATGCAGAGTAATCAGTGGGTACCGTTTCCCTCAGTAGCACCAAACTGTATCATCTATTCGCAGAAGGATACCAGTAATTTACATATAAATACCTGGTCATTTTCAGGAAATTGTCAGGGAAGTCGTCTGGAAGGTGCCCTGAAAATGCAGTGCGTGTCTGTGATCACTGATTTCCTTCTCTTATATTGTCCTGGTGTAGTCGTACAGCTGTCCTCAGTTTGAGTCTCCGAGGCCGCTGCTGATCCCTGTTGGATTTGAGATCCCCATCAGCTTCCAAGGCCGAAACCTGGACATCTACGCGGTGAGACTCAGAGCTGCTGATGAACAGATGAAACAGTTGATGTCCACACTTCATTCTATCCCCCAAATCGAGTTTCAGGCATATAATGGTTTTACCCTCATCTGCTGGATCTGCCACCACTGGATCTCCATGGTGTGAAGGCAATAACTACGACAGATTTGGTTGGATTTCGCCTCCCTGAATAACCAACATCGTGGACCCCTAGAGGAAGAACACTATGTAGTTCAGCTTCTCTTTGAGTTTTATAAGTCATCCAAAGTGGGACCACTTGTTTGAAAATCCATATTTTGGACATGCATCAAGTGATAATAGGCCCATTGAGATAAAGTTTTATTCCTATTATCGGCCCACAAATACCCACTTTCTCACTACTATCCATAGTTCATATGGGGTCATTTTCACTAGGTGGAGTTTTATGGGGAAAAGCTGGTTCTGTCACCATCAATGTCAGTGTAGCTAAAATTGAGTTTATATTGACTGACTAATACATTGGAACCCCAAGCTACGAGTTTAACTTGTTCCAGGATTGAGCATGTAAAGCAGTTAACCAATGACCCAGGACCGGTTTTCCCATAAGAATACATGTAAAACTAATCAAACCCTTCAAAGACCCAAAAAAACCCCATACATACATACCTATGTATGCATATAATGTATCTGGAAAATAATATTTATATACTATTATTATCTGAAAAGGAAGTTGTGTTAATTGTCTGAAAAGGAATACATGAAATTGGTTCTAAAAATTATTTTTAATGACACGTTACCTTGGAGACAGACGGCTGCAGGCGAAGGAGGTTTGATGGCGGAGGAGGAGGAGTAAAGCAGAGACTTGACGTAGTCGTGCTAGACATAAAGAATAAACTTAATCCAAGAAAGGATTTAAAACTTACTTCGATAACCTCACAGCTTGCTTGTTTCTACTTCTGTATCATACAGTTAGTGGACATGCTCCCATCATACTCCTTAGCCAAATTAGTCAGTCAAGCACTGCAAGAATGTTTAACTATGATATCATGTTTCACCTGCGTCGACATCATATTACAGGTTTTCTTCTCACCACAAGCATCCTTACTTTCTTTCTTAGGTCCATGATGAAAAAACACAAAACAGTGTATTGCTCGCCCTCTTCTTCTCTTGCTTCTCCTCTGACATAAGAGGAAGTCACGGCACATGTGCACTCTATAGACTCGAAAACAATTTTACTCACAACCTGATTTTTTGCGTGTGAGCCAGCACAAAAATTTGCTCAATTTCCTACTTGGAATCTGAGAAATTTGTAAACCAATGCCCTGTAAACCGAGGTACCAGTATAATAAATTTATATATTTTTTTTAATATTATTAAAGGAATAGTAGACCAATCAATCTTAAACTTATTTCATAGTAATCGTCCAACAAATATCTAATGTTATTACTGACATTATTCAGTAAATGATGTTTTGACAATTATTCAGCCTGGATGTACTTGGTGCTAAAGGAGGACAGTTATCACATTCACACCAACAAATGCGACCCCCATTGAAAGAACCCTCTTGATATCGGGTGTTCAATGAATATGATTATCTGTACAATAAACACACATGATGTCAAACCGGTCAGAACTACAAACATACTTGTGCACCTGACTGTTTATTTACTTCCATATATTGTATTATAGTGTACTGTATTTTATAGTATATTCTAATTTATGATGCTATTGTTACAAACAAATTTCCCAGCTTCTGGGATCAGTAAAGTACTTCTATCTATCTATCTATATCTATCTATCTATCTATCATCTGTTTAAATGGAGCGCTTCTTTTGAAAAATTATTTTTTGGACATTATTGCTAGATATAGTAGGCACACCAAGCTCAAATTTGGTTCATATTGGTCATCCAGAATTGAGTTGATGTCTTGTCCTGGTTAGTGTCTTCATTTACTGTGTTCTGTGTCTTATTCCTGTTGTTTTATGTAGGGCCGGAGGTTTTCCATTGGGACTGAGCTGATGAAACACACAGAACTCACAGTCACCAAGGGAGGGTCACACTTCACATTTGACGGTTACAAGGTCAGTGTTTGGTGTTTATTTCACCCAAGATTTCACATCAGGCTCTACTTTATTGAATGATTATGGAGTTTTAAGCAGAGTGTTAGAGACAGAGGCAAGAAAGTCAAGCAATGCTGTCACTCTGGTAAAGATAATTTAATATGGAACATTTACTCAGTTCAATTCAGTTTTTCATGGTCATCAGATAAGATTAATTTGGACATTCAGAGTCTCCACAGTGAAGGTTGATTCCAGTAAAACCCATGTAATTTAATAAACAACATGGCTGTAGACAGCTGTTTATATATTGATGCTGCTATTGATATATCTTGACAAGTCACTTCTGCTTCAGTTTCTGTTTTGGTTATATACCTTTTCAATTTACTCTGAGCTATTATGAACATTTACAAAATTACCTATTAACTATTGGTAAATGCCGTACCTGATTTTCCCTGAAAAATGCAGAGGTAAAAGGTTATATTTCGAGAACAGTGCATCAGGAAGGGGCCACTTAAATAGTTTTTGCTTCTGTTAAATACAAGTACTTTGAGTGGTCATTGGGAGAGTATTTGTACATACACATCTGTTCTCTTGGAAATAACCCTCAATCCAGTCTTTAAAAGCATCAGCAGATGAATGGATATTCAGTAAACAAATTATGACTTCCATTATTCAGCAGATAAAAGTGGCAGATATTAGAATTGGATAAAAACGTAACACCAGATGTGGAAACCAGGGTCGTCTTTTGCCAGCCAATGAGCAGATACATTTTCCAGAACCTGTGATCAGCGAGGGGTTAAAATAATGAGGCCAAGATTAGAGAGAGAATAGGTTGGATATTTAAGTAATGCCACCTAAAATGTCAGTTCTGGAATGTTTTGTTGTTATGTTTTTTCTTTTTCAAGGATCCATTAGGTTTAAATAAAAGAATACATTTCCTGCCTTGAAGCCCAACCATGAACGTTATGAGACTGTTTATCATTAATGATAATTAGAGATAACGTGAATCATTAGTGCTTCATTTGCGAATATATAAACACGACTAATTCAAAGACAGCGAGGGTGAGGTGTTTGTTTTTTTATTTGGTGATGCTGATCCTGACATGTTGTATTTGTTTTTGTTTAAATGGTATTAATTGCATTTCTTCATTTGCCAATTAGTATAATTAATTTTAATCTATTTCGCCATGTTTCTTAAATAGATTGTTTGTACATCACAGTTTTCCTATGAGAGTTAACTGAGTCTGCAGATTAATAAACGTCATAACATATCTGTTTCTCTCTTACATTATTTAGATTATATTACATATGTAGTAGATTAATCTAGGATATTATGGAGTAGAGAAGCCTTTAGGGGAAAAAAACCTTCAATCATTAATGAGTGACGTGTATTTTTTTTTTCACTCGTAACTATTTGGAAGATGAATGAATTAGGTCATTAATACCACACATGATTTTTGTCATTACTTTTAGACATTGACCTATTTTTGTGATGAATTCCAAAATACATTTTTCTCTACATTTAACATTTACAAAGTGATCGTTGTTGATTAAAATTTTGCATTTCCCATTAAAAAATTAGACATCATCCTGTATTTAATTTACCGGTCATGCAAATGTTTACAAAAGTGTAAGAGAGTAAATTCAAAGGTCATTATATAAAAGAAAATCAAGAAAAAGTGACTTCTGGTAACAAAGGTGTCATGAACAGAACATACTGTACAACCACTGTCGTTTGTCAACTCCATCTTGATGGACGAGGGTGTTTGTACGTTCACTGCGGAGCCTCTACATGGATCATATCAGATAACAATAGTAATCTGAGAGTCTACATTTTACCTGATTTATTTCAGCGTATTGATAGGATGAGTGTTTAAGAATATCTTAAACATATTAGATTCGTAGATGCATCTGGTCACCAGTGGCTCTTTAGGTCTTTGAGGATTAAAGGATCGTTTCTGAAGACCAAGGTGAAATGTGCTGCGATAACCTCATGTTAGTGTTTTCAAAGTGACTACAGATGCAGTCTAATGAGCTCTTTGACGGAATCAGATATGTCATCCAGCCTGTGTATTTTTTATACACTTTATACACTTTTATAGGCTTTGGGTACATCAGACCTCTCCATAACCCAAAGCCTGTGCCTCTGACCCCACAGCCTAATAGTTTATAGAGAAGTGACAGTTTTCACTGATCTGCAGGTAGCCTTCGCTGTGTGTTAGGAGAACGAGTAAAACTCAATGAAGGTGAGAAGAAGTGAAGAAAGCCTCACGTTGAGACAAATGCAGGAGATAATGAGATGAGAACCAGCGATGGCTTAAGCAGACACAGTTAAACAGCGTATTGGCAGACTCAGAGTCAGCATGAGGGGAGGATCAATGGGAGGCAGAAAACAGGAAAGCCTGAGGAATGTGTAAGAAACAGGAGAGTAAAAACACACACACACATTGGCTCCCTTGATTTATGCCTTTGTGTATGTGTATATGTGTGTGTGCACGTTGGAATGTGTGAGCGCTGACCTTCACAGTTAGGTAGATGCAGAGTAATTTAGTGTCGAGCTCTGAATAGGAAGGGTTGTTTTTTCTGTATTAATTTGAAGCTCTGAGAATAACTGTGTGTGTGCGTGTGGGTGTGTGTGCGTGTACGTGCATGTGCACACAGTTTGAATATGACAAGCAGCAGGAGGTGAACGTATCCTTCCATATCAAAGACAGAGATACCGAGAGGAAGATTGACAGCACACTGACAGGTTGGTCTGTCGCACACACACAGATCCCATTAAAGCGGCAGAGTGATGTAAACGCATCCATTCATTTCTTCAGAACAATTCCAACAGCATAATGCCAATTTGTCCTAACCACTCCTTGTCCTCGTCCTCCTTCTCCTTCCACGTTTTCCTCTTTTTCCCTTCACCCTCTCATTCTCCTCCATTTCCTATCTCTGCTCCTCTGTCTTTCTCCTCCTTTCTCTTCTTTCTGTCCTCCTCCTCCTCCTCAGTGGTGCTGTACAACTGCTCAGTGAACAGAGAGGACTGCAGTCTGTGTAAACATGCCGACTCCAAGTACCACTGCGTTTGGTGCGCCGCTTCTCAAACTTGTGTTTACCGAGATCTTTGCCTGTCGCCACAGCCAGCACAGTGTCCCAACCCTGAGATCACAGACGTAAGCTGCTAAAACCTCCCATCACGCATTACAACAGGGCAAACACTTTACACCCTTTTAATAATGTGATGGTGAATGAATTAATCATTAACGTGAGTTTTTTTTTTAATATTAGGAGACCAACGCATTTATTTGCACTTTTTCTTCTCGCTTGTTAGATCATTTTCTGTCCAAACTAAAAAAAAAAAGGATATCTTTGAACACGCACTGTGATGTTGGCAGACACACTGAAACATACCATGTGTAGATTCATGAGTGAATGCATTATGAATGATCTTCTATGTGCTTCTTTGTATCAAACTGAGAATATGTCAATATGAAATAATGTGTGTATTTTGGAGGCACACGGAGCGATTGTATGGGTGCAGCTCTTCACTGGTTTCGTCTCCTGCTGCAGATCATCCCTCGGTTCGGGCCCCTGAACGGTCGGATTGCAGTGACCATCAAAGGTTCCAACATGGGAATAAAGAAGGAAGACATCAAGAAGATCACAGTGGCCGGAGTGGACTGTGTTCACCAGGAGGACAGATACTCCGTCTCTACCAGGTAGTCTGACAACAGATGCATTAACATGCAGACAGGGGTCTGACTGTTGTCTTCACACATTAAGGTCTGATTCAGGAGCTTCTCTTTGCATGAACCTTTGACATCCTATTGTCATTAATTAATTATAACAGATTACTGACTGTTACATCTTCCTTTCTGGGGAAAAAAAATATCCCTGTTTGACATTGATTGCAGGTGGAGTCGACATTAGATCATGTTCTCTGCACATTACCCTTCCTTGCCTCGCCGCCGCTGCTGTGTGCACAGTGAATGCCTCATTACTTCAGACCATTGACTGTTTATAAGATGATGGCCGACAAATCATCCGTCATTATGTTTTATGTATTCTACCGCACAGTCTGGAAATGTGATGATGTGCATGGTTGCAAGAGGAAAGTTACCTAAGGGGCCGTAAAAGTAGAAGCTTGTCAGAGTCTAATTTGAGGTTAATCTGAACCTCCCCCGGCATTTATTTCTTTACTAAGTCTGTCCTGTGTCTGCATCCACAGTGTGGTCTGTGAGATCGGCCCAGCATTACGGGATCCGCCGTCTGATTTGCCCTTTGAGCCCAGAAACCAAGGAGCGGTGACTGTCAAATTGGAGGGAGACAGAACGGGAACATCACGGGTCATTTTTACCTATCGGGTGAGTCTGCTCTGGAGACCCCTCTAATTTCATTCATACTCACCCTCTAGCTGTCTGACAGCACAGATTACAGATTAAAAAAAGTCGTTTTTTGTAGATTTATGAAGCTTTATATTACCCATAATATATTAAACAAAAAAAAACACACCCATCATCAGCAGCATTACTCTTGAGATCATAATCACTTCTGTGCAAGTCAGATGGAGCCGGGGTTTCTGTACCCAGCATCTAGTGGCCATCAGTAGTATTGCACTATAAGACACATCCATAGTGGCTCCATTTAGATCTCCATTTGATCAGACAAATTTAGAAGATGCTTTTGTACCTGTGTTTCTATCTGTGCCTTATACATTTGTGTCCTCTTGGTGTTGTCCGTACAATAGGACTACATGTTTCCTCATCTCCTGAACCCACACAAATAGCCATTTGCCACTTATCAGGATTATTTTGGATATGATTATCTATGATAATAATCTTGATGATTTGAATCCACTTATGAAGACCATTAAATGTCTTTGTAATACAAGGTATGAAAAGATTTTAATGAAACAAAATAAAGAAGAAAAATATCCATTTAGAACAATATTAACATTGATGTATGCAGAAAATTGGCTTTTGATGGTGGATTTTTAAAGGCTCATATAAAAATCATGAATAGATGTAAGCCTGCTCTTCCTCCAAAAGATAACTCAACACATTTGGCATGTATGAAATCCATTAACAGAATAATCGTTTGTGTAACTGTGGGTTCTTTTAATAAACAAGAAACTGTCTCTTTAGGGAAGATTGTTTATTTTACATGTAATGTTTACATGCATTAAATCCAGTGCTACTGCTTAAACATTGCAATAGCACATTATGCATCCTTTAGTCATGTATTTTACAAAAGCTTGATTAATATTTTAAAATGTATGCCTTACTTGCTTTCTTTGAGTCCTTAACTTATCTTCATCCTACTGGGGGAAGCACATAAGAAAGGTTTAGGAATCCATAGACACCAGTTTCTGAGCCAACACAGAACAATATGTGACACAACTGCTTCAAACCCTGGAGATCAAATCCCACAAACATTAAACAGTTTATTCAAAAGTAAAAGTGAGCATCCTTCCTCTTATGTGCTGCAGAGAAGTATAAAAATATCCACTTTTACAAAGTTACAGCTGCATGAGCACCTAAGCAAAAAAAAAATTGGGTGGGACAGCTTAAAGGAGGGTGTTGGTAGTCCTCCCCCAGAAGATTTAATAATGAGTAGACACTATTTCCTGTATTCTGGTGCATTTTAAAATAACATGGGTCATTTCCCTCAGAGATTGGCTTCAGGTAGAATACGTATATGAAAATATAAGTACAAAGAATGATACAATGATAAATTTAGAGGATCTGTATATGTCTCTATGTCTGCATGTAAATACAGATGGGAACCAAAAAATCTCCTAAAATATTGAAATAAATATGAGACAAGTTATCCAAACGTGCTTCATACAATTAGCAGGTTTACAGTCAGGAAGGGCATCTGACGTAAAAACTACTGCCAAATCAAATATGTGGATTGGATTCGCTGTGTTGACCCCGGAAGGGAAAAGCCAAAAGAAATCATCACAGTCGTATTCACAAACAAAAACGTATAAAAGATAGAAAAGGACACAGCATTTTATCTTGTAAAAGACAGCTGAGAACCTTTCATAGTGTTGGTAGACAAAAACTGTCAGTCTGTCAGTCCATGTCTCTGTCTCTCGCCCTCTTTGCTGTCTAGTGACATATGCAGCATTTCCACATTATAGCATATTTCATTTATTTCTTGTTAATATTTTAATCTACATTTTAAAGTTCTATGACAAGGGGCTCCTGTTTTTTGTTTTTGTGCATTAAAATATTCAGATGTCCGAAAAGTTTTGTCTTTGCTGCCATGACGTGATTACCAGCCACACACACACACACACACACACACACGCACACACAAACACACACAAACACATACACGTTTCTGGTATGGAGTAGGTTTAACCATTCTCTCCCAGATCAATCAACATGAAAGGGATTTTACTGACAGCAAATCTGAAAATGCCATTGTTTCCAGACATTAAAAGTGGGTGGGTCCTACATTATTGGGTCTAACTAGTGGGTGGGTCTTGTCCTACTCACTGATCATGGCTGCGGCACCCACGTACCGCTGCATAAAATTTGCTTCAGCTTCCAGCAGAGAATCACAGAAACTTGATCAAAATAGAAAATTTTACTTGCTGATCAGGTTGTATTGACCAAGTTCATATTGTTATATATGATTTACTTTAATTTTAATAATTTAATTAATCTTCATAATTTTACTATATTTCTATTCAGCTGACAATTAGCTAATCAGTGCAAACTGCTGAGACCAAAATGACTAATTTACTTTGGCAGCAGAGCTTCTTTGTCTGTAAAATCTCCTAACTCTGTATGTCCTGATGTGTTTTTCTTCCTATTAAAACAGAAAACATAATTAACTTAAAAAAAAAAAAATGGTAAGAATAATTGGTGTCAAAAATAATGAATACAATACAAATTTTATTGCACACATTAGTGAATGAATGTTTGGTGATTTTGTGAAGAAAAAGCAATTATATTTCCATTGCAACTAAATTAGATTCTGCATTTTTTGATACCAGAGTCAAAATATATCTGGCTGTGCGTATTTCTCTCACAGACCAAATATATTTCCATGACAGCCACCTGCTGTGCTGCCGTTTTGTTTGTGTATAACTTCCAACCTGGCAGCGTTGTTCTGAGTTTCTGTCTTTTGTACTTATTATTTATTCTTGGGTATGCAGCTCTCGAAGGCAGAACAGCAAAATCAAATCTGAAACCCCAACAAATCCAATGCCCGCATCTGCAAAACACACTCAATCTACAGTCATTTACAGAAATGGTGCTTCTTCAGTTTGGATTCAAATTTACAACATTATTTCTGTGCGTGCATGAGAGCCACCGTCAAAACAATTATGGTTTAGGTTTGACCGTCAATCTGATTTTCAGAAATGCAAGGTCGCAGATATTTGGGACAGCCGTTCAGATGATTAGATGCTGGAGTTCGAGAGTCAACAGTCAAAGTCAATAACTTGGCAATAACTTAAGAATATATTTAATTATTACTCATAACAAAATGTGCCCAAATGTAATGTATTTTGTTATGACGCTTTATATCTATATATGCTACAAACCTCTATACCTTTTTTGAAGAGATTATCAACAAATTTAGTAATGACTGTCAAGTATAGTCCTGACTTTTCAGTCATTGGAGAGTAAATTGGAGAGTCAACCAATCAGCAACCAGAAAGTCACATGAATGAGTTATGATTCATTCATCATTTCTTTTCATTTCTGTTTGTTCTAGACTTGTTAGAATTAGTAGAAGTCACTGATATGGCCAAGTATTTAATTTTGATTTGTGTTGATGATTGATGATTTTAGTCAATGATTAATGATTTTAGTCAATTGTTTTGTGACTCTGTTAAGCAAATACAAAATTTAATCCCAAAACAGTCTTTCCACTCTAGGACTATATGCCATCTCTGACTGGATAAACATGCAATATGATATTCACATGAAATATACTATATTATACGCATATATTATTCTTGTTGTCCAAGAACGGTCTCCTGAGGAATAATCCAATTTTGGGCTGTTTTTCATCATTTTCAGGAAGCCAAACCCAGAGTAATCAAATTCATTTTGGTATGTTGCCCTGACCTATTTATTTAAAGGTGCACAAATGTTCACAAAATATGAACATTAAAAAATTTACATTGCACGACATGTAGAGACTTGAAAAATGCAACAAACTTTTCTTTTCAAAAAGTCATAAGGCTCTGCAATGACAATTATTCAACATGACACTTTGGTCAAAAATAGCATGGTTCTCTCTGTAAATTGTTTACTGGGATTTAACAATCCTACCTTTTACTGACTTCTTATGACGTCTCCATTCCATGTCTTCTTTGAGTTCTGACAGACAAGGATGCTTCAAGCTGGCATTTGACTGGTTGGCAGAAGCATGCAACTGCAAGGCAGTAATTCTAGTTTCCCTTCAATCAAGCACAAACATCATTCACACACCGCACTCAACTGCTGCGTCTTAATTCTCCAGACAGATTGACTTCTTAAATTTAAAGCTGCTTCATCCTCCAGTGTGGCTGAGAATTAATATCCTCTCTTGTTTTGTTTGTCATGCTGTCAGCTCAGTATAAGACTACACAGTGCAAACAGGAAACCAACCAGCTGGAGATGGAGCTGCAAGCTCCATCTCCTTTATCAATATTCTTCAAGCACACTGCGTTCATATAACTTCCCTACAGAGAAGTTCTGTGGTGACACTGAATTTTCTGTTTACACTCGTTAGTTATAGCTTCATGGTGTTGAAGTAGTCTTTGGAAAATGTAGTTTTCATGTGATCAAAGCTCCTGCACTTGAAGGACAGCAGGTAGAATGTAATGAACTTATAGTTAAAGTTTAGCTCATTTTATTCTGCTCTAGGTTTTGGTTTTCTGTGTGATGCACACCAACTGTGGAAATTGAAATATTTTCAGTCCAGAATTCATCAAAGTGCTTGTTTCTTCCCTGTGAAAGCCACTACTAAGTATGAATTGAATTTGTTGTTATATTGTGACATGTCAACCACTGGGATAACAGATCAAAATTACCTTGTAACATCTGTAATGTTTGGATTTCGGTTTTGATGTGGATGTTTGCAGGTGTCTGGATCAGCACTTAGGTTGGTCTAATGTTCTAAAATATGTCCCTTTCACATTACATGTGGATTTCTTATATATTTATATATACTTCTTGGATTTTTTTGCCATTTATGGGTAAGGAACCACATATCATGACTTTGTTATCCTTAGAAGTAATAATGTTTGGCTCTGTCCCCACACACTGAAGTTCAATTGCTGAATTTACGAATATTTCTATGAGTGAACTATAAAGGGTTAAGATTTAAGACGAGGGTAGATTCTAATAGGAGAAAAAAGGACATATTTGTTTCCTAATAATCAATTTAATTTTTCAGATGCTTGATATTTTCTGAGCGATAAACTATTATTTCCACATTTTCTAAGGATGTATAATTTCCCTGTATTATTTAGTTTCTATGAACTATAAGTCGTATTGATATATTTGCTTGTTACTAGATATTGCATTAATATTTACACATACATTATATAATTGTTGATAGTCTTTCATTCACGCTACAATTTTCCATTATAACTATTGGTAACCATCAGGAGCATTGATTTGACGCCTAAAGGACACAGAGTTGTTTTTGCCAAAATAATTACAGTTATAAAATAACCTGATATTCATGAAAATCTAACTTGCAGAGTATCACACTGTCTAATCACATTTCTTTCCTCTGTCCAGGACCCCAAACCAGACTCTGTTGAACCAGCAAAGGGTCCGGCAGCTGGTGGAACCGTCATCACCATCAGTGGAGAAGATCTGGACACTGCAACTAAAGATGATGTCGCTGTCACAGTGGGCGGAGTCTCGTGTGAAGTGTAAGTAATGCATGTGTTTATGTGGAAGAACCACGTCACTTGATTTACATTATTTCAGTCCATGTATACACGTAGCCAGGCCTATGTAGAAACATAAATTACTTCCAGATCTAGACCAGAACCTTAGTCAAGGAACCCTAACGGGAGAATTACCACGTGTTGCTGATAGTTATACAATATATACTAATAAGATGTTGTAAAAGTTACTCCTTTCGTTTCCTATAAACTGTTTCTTCTGCTGCCATACACTCTAACTTGCTATACTCCTGGACATACTGAATAATTACCTCTATTTGTTTAAGAAAAACCATATTTTGAGTAGTTTCAATATTTTAACTTTATTTAACCAGTGATTGGTGCTGTCACCTCTCAGCCAAAAGGTCCTGAGTTCAAAACCTAAATCTTATGTAATATGGTAAATCTTCTATAAGAGGTATTATAAAAGAGTTATTTGTCAACGTGTGTCAGCCAACATATTCAGGATGTACCCCTCCTCCGCCTGGGACAGGCTCCACCCCCTACCATCCTCTGGAGGATTCGTTGATCACAAAAAAATGAATGAAAGAGCACTATTTTCTATTCACTCTTTTCTTACACACCCACAGAATGTCGTTTGGGACAAAGATCACCTGTAAGACTGGCCGGTACCGTGGACAGAAGGTTCCCTCTGAAGCACTGACAGTGACTGTTAAATATGGTAAAAACACGACCAAAGATGTGCTGTCGGCCTACCAGTACTCTGAAAACCCAAAGATCACAGACTACAATCCTAAGGACAGCTTTGTCTGGTGCGTATGATACATTCCTTTACATCACCTGTGTGTGTGTGTGTGTGTGTGTGTGTGTGTGTGTGTGTGTGTGTGTGTGTGTGTGTGTTTGACTTAAAATAACAGCATTGTATTAATTAACACAATGAACTTGGTCTTCAAACATATAATATTAAAGTAAGTAAATTATTTAGCGTTCAGCGAAGTGAACCTGATTCTGCTGTTGGAAAATCTTTGATCAAAGTGAGAAAGTGAGGGATTACTTTAAAACCGAGGCTTGTTTTAATCAATCTGACACACAGCTTTAAACTTTTATAGATATCAATGCGAAAGAAAAAATAATAATTTTTTTCCTCTAAATTTGACTTTCAGAGACATTTACAGTAGAAATAAGTATGCTTTAAAATTTAAATCTAAGTTCTGCAAGTGTGTGTCGGGATGTTGTAAATGTCTGTGTTTAATGCAGCGGCGGTCGGAGGATCATGGTGAATGGAAGTGGTTTCGACTTGATCCAGAGAGCTACGATGAAAGTGCTGATCTCCTCTGATGAGTTTTCACAGAACACCACATCTGTAGAGGTAGGAGCAACAAGTTCCCGCTGTGGAACTTGAACAGAATGTTAAGGGAAGGCGTTTAGTTATGTCTCAGCTCAGTGTTGAATGAGTCATTTGTCAAAAGTTTAACATTCTTTAAGATTATTGTCAGTGCCGCCATTGCCATTACACACATTAACTCACAGTGCTAAGTGTGCCAAAACGTACAATGAACCTTATTGTCATCATAATAATAAATTATTCAAATTCAGGACACAACTGCAATGGGGAGCGCTACTATTATATGCCACACACAGTACATTACATATGCCGTTCAATGTCATTTTCTGTTAAATTCTGTTGCATAAGAGATTCTCTAAGTTAAAATAATTATCACTGGACTCTTCTGTGTGATGATGAGGTTCAGTACGTCTTTCTCAGTGTAATGCTGCATTCCTTTTTGTCTATCCCTGTCATCCTGTCCTGTCTATGCCCCTGTATTGTGTACTTGTATGTACAGACAGGTTGATGGCTAATTTCCCTGGTACTTCCCGTGTTAATAAAGGTTCTTTCAATCATTCACTCATTCGTTTAGCTTTTATGCATTTAGTTTTCAGTAGCTTTTGGATTTACTTTAGAGACCTAAACCATGTGTTTAGGTTTTGGTGCCATAACAACTATACAAAGGACTACTAGGTTTTGGTGCAAGTTTAGGGTTAAAAGATCATGTTAAGAATAAAAGAGACAGTCTCACATAATTAATTGTATGTTAGAACTCGTTTATGTTTGACATTAAAGCACAGATCATTCATTTTCACTTTATTCCTGCTCGCCTTCATTAGCCTGTGTGCATCGTAGAAGAACTTCAGAAACCGAAAGAAATATTTGAGTCATTGTAGCAGGTAGTTGAAACCAGGAGGATATTTGGTGTTACACTGTGACCACCTTTACACTGTTTGGTGGTGCTGTTGTTTGAAAGTTGTAAATACATTTTAATGATTTAGACTCAGGTCAACCTAACAAACACATTCAAGCCCTGTATGTGGGCAGTGATGGCTACATGGTGTGAAATGAATAATTTTCTTTATGTACATAGAAGGAGCATAAATTAGCCTGTTGCTGCTGGGTGTAAGATCGCTTACTTCTAAATATTGATGTGGTGCTGGTTTGCCTCTAAGTACTCACAGCTTTAATTTGACACATTTCATTATGTACAGGTGGGTTTGGATAGGATTCCCAGGTTGAAAAACATCAATTGTGTAAATGTTAACAGAACATTCTATAGCTTCTCAAACCTTTAATTTACTGTTAAAATTACAAACAACCACATTAACCCATTCAGTCATGGAGTTGTTGAATCTTCATATAAAACTATAATATTTGCAATAATTAATCTGACATAGCCACACTAAACAACAGCAACTAAATGGTTTTATCACCTATGTGTAACATCCACTAAAGTTACATTTTACAACAATATTTTTCATAATTAAACCATGTTTTATCCAACTGTGGCTCAGTTGGTAGAGCAGGTCGTCCAAGCGTTAGCGGTTTGAATCCTGGCTCCAACTGTCCACATGTCGCAGTGTCCCTGAGCAAAACACTCAACCCTAAATTGCTCTCAGTGGAGCCTGGAGGTGTGTGAATGTGTGTGTAAATGGGTGAAAGTGAGGCCAATGTAAAGCGCTTTGGGCACCATAATGTGTAGAAAAGCACTATATAAGTGTAATTTAACATGAATGAAGAGGGGCTTTTGAACACTATGATAAAAAATACATTTACCATTAAAGTTGTATTTTACCAAACAATGGGTTGTAATATATGTATGTCACTCAGTCTTATAGTAATTCCTGCATGAAGGACCCAACAGGAGATACTGCGGTATTTTATCACACTGAATACCTCCGCTCTAGCATTGATCTGGTACATCATGTCACCATACCAGTATTGAATGGCGCAGTGCTTCATATTATTCATATCTATGGTGGGTTTTTTTCTATTATGAATACTTCAAAGTTAATGTTTTTAGAGTCTATGTGCACACTGTGATCACACTTGTAAAGTGATCACAGTGTTCACATGTGCTGCAGTTAAAATTCATTCTGTATTTGTATTGTTTGTGGTGAATCACATTAGATGTAAAGTCAAGTGATTTCATATTTCCAGCACAGATGTAATTTTTCTTAAGGTTCCTTCTCTGCTCTTACTCTGTGTCCCCCTGCTGAGCCTCCCCCTCCTTGTTCCCAGTTCAGACAGCAGCTTTTGATGAAGCAGCGATAAAACGACTTCACCACCTCTCCCCTGCAGTGATTCTTTCCTAAGAGAGTGTGTCACTCAAAGCAGTTCAGCAGTGAAATAGGAGCAGTGTCTTCACTCAGTGTTTCACACAGGACAGGGTTTGAGCTGCAGACTGTTGCACGCTGAGCCAGTGCCATCACGCTTTTATTGAAAGTCAGATTGCGTCTCTGCCGTCCACCTTTGATTTGAAATAGTTTGACTGATTACACATTTGTTGTGAAGGTGATCACTATAATTCTGGGTTTGTGAGTGTTTCAGGAACCTGAGCTGAATCTAAACATGTCCTTTGAGGCAAAGTCCTAGCAAGTCCACAGCTATTTTATTATCAGTTTTATTGTTACTCACAGAAAAAAATGCAATATGGGCAACAGTTTGCAAAGAAGTGTGAACACATGAATGAGAGCAAGTAAATGATCAATAGATAATAATACAGCTGCAAAAGACACTATTTTATGGATTCAGCACTGATATAACTGTTAATAGATGTAGCTTAGAAGACTGTGACTGGAGGGAGAGTTGTTGGCTGATGCCCTTGAGCGAAGCACTTAATCCCCCATTGGCCCCCCCAGGCACCTAATATGGTGATCCCACTGCTCCTCGTCTGCAGTGTGTGATACAAGCATGGTTGGTGTGGTGATGGCTTAAATGCAGAGGCCCGATTTGGGTGTTTGATGCATGTCTACATGTGTGAACCCACTGACTAAGATTTTCTTCTTGTAGATGTAATTAACACATTAAATGTCATGTGTTTGAAATATTGGATCAATCATAAAGGATTGAAACTGCAGCTGGAAATGGGAGTCACTGCATTAACAGTGTATAAGTGTATTACATCATAAAATTTAGCATCTGACACCGTCACTGTCATTTACATCAGCGGTCCCCAACCCCAGGTCCGCGGCCCGATACCGGTCCTTGGGTTAATTGGTACCGGTCCGCACAGAAAGAATAAATAACTTACATTATTTCCGTTTGATTTATTATCTGATTCTG
>JAPTHA010098936.1:0-20311 GCA_029814585.1 Gymnapogon annona | reverse complement strand
CCTATTTTTCAATGGATATTGAAATGAATTGTAGAATCGCCTTTTAGAAAGTTTTCTACAGAAGAAAACTGTGTTATGGTCAGATATTCCAGTTAAAAAATTTTAAACATGAGTGATTCTTTCAGGTCTGTCTGTGAATAACAGGTCGATTTTAGTTTGTGATCGGTTGGTGATTCTGGTTGGTTTATCTATGAGCTGAGTTAAACAGCAGTTGTCAGTAATGATCTTTCTTTTTTGTCCCAGTTTATATTAAAATCACTGATTAAAATTATTTCTTTCTTGTGTTAACATAAATTAAATCACTTTTTGAGTTGGTCATAAAAATCTACTTTGCTGTTTGGTTTTCGATATATACAGATAACAGTAAATGACATACTAGCAGAAAGTGTGACGTTAACACCGATGCATTCCAACTGAATCTCAGTAGGTAGTTCCAGTTGATGACATTTGAGGTGACTTTTAACATATAAAAGAACACCTCCGCCCTTCCCCTCCAGTCAGTCTTTTCTGAAAGTTTTATAAACTGGCATTGCAATGATGGCTTCAGGGGATGAAGGAGATAACCATGTTTCAGACAAACCCATAAAATCAATATTAGAATTAATCAGTAAGTGTTCTATTAGAAGCCAAGCTCCGTACATTTAAGTGACCTCCAAGTAATCCTTTACTATAACAAGGATCCCATATCCTCTTAGCCTGGTTTAATGTTTGAAATAACTTTAGGGATCGGAATTTTTTAAGAACTGGGTTTTTGTTATGAGTTTTACAAGTCTTCTTTGTTTTATGGATTTGAGAAATACTTGATACTGACTGATGAGGTCCTTGTGCTGTAGTTGTTCTATCATCTGTAGCAGACTGGCCATTTGATCCGGTCAGCCGAGGTGGTGGTGTGGTCAGCTGAGTTGCTGGTCTGGTCAGCTGAGATGGTGGTGTGGTCAGCTGAGTTGCTGGTCTGCTCAGCTCCCCAAGAGAATCACTCAGGGGGAGCCCTCTGCTAATGTCCTGTATTGGCCCATGTAGCAATGGTGGAGGCCCAACTCGCATGGATGGAGGCCCAGCTGGCAAAGGTAGAAACCCAGGTGGCAGAGGTAGAAGTCCAGCTGGCAGAGGTGGAAATCCAGCTGGCAGATGTGGAGGTCTTGCTAGAAAAAGTGGATGTACAGCCAGCAAAGGTGGCTAAGGTGAAGGCCTAGTTAGCAATGATGTTGATCCAGCTAGCAGAGGTGGAGGCCCAGCTGGCACTGGCCCAGGATTTAGTTCGACATCACCAGCCAAAAGAAGTATCAGCAGAAGATTAAAAACATCCAGGAGTGGTCTGCCTGTAACAGCCTGTTCCTTCTCACCTGGGGGTGGCCTGGCACGGCCACAGTCCAGTACTCTTGTAAATAGCATGTGCTGTCTCAATCTGGCCGGATATAAAGTTAGATTGTCCCTTTTTCTTGGATATGTCAAACTAAATAGAAGATAAAGAGTTATCAAAATCACAGAGGAATACATTGGAAGCGCAATCCATGGCCTTTTTTGCTCTCTGGATGTTTTAAGCAAACACCCAGGACCTGCCAAACTGTGTGTCTGCCCCCCAGCAGCCATCTTGCCTCTCCTTGCCAAAATGGTTGTGTGAATTTGCTGTTATGTGATATAACTCAGCATCTCGCCCAACTGAATCAAAAGCTGCAGGGACGCAAACAAGTCATCACGCAGATTTCTGACACGATCACAGCTTTCCAGCGTAAATTGGACCTATGGATGTCCCAAGTGAAACAGGACAATCTTGCCCACTTTCCTGTCTGTCAGAGCATGTCAGCCTCATTTCCTGGGACTTTTTCATGTGATCAGTTGGCTACCAAACTGAGCCAGTTAAAGACTGAGTTTGATTGGCGCTTCTCTGACTTCAGAGCACAGCAGTCTGACTCACCACCAACGCCTGCACTGCACCTGAACACCTTCAGATGGAGCTAATTGAACTTCAAAGCGATGGTCTGAGAGAAAAGTTCCAGGATGCTACACTCTAGGACTTTTACCGTCTGTTAACCCCTGGTCTAATGCCACAGCTTCAACTTCATGCCGCCCGTGTTCTTTCTATGTTTGGGAGCACCTATCTGTGTGAACAGGTCTTTTCAATAATGAACCTGAACAAAAACAAGCACAGATCACGCCTCACTGATGACAACCTTCATGCTGTTCTATGGATTGCCTCAGCACAGGATCTAAAACTAGACATTGACACACTGGTAACGGAGAAACGCTGTCAAACATCTGGCCAGAAAACACAGAGGTAAGCATTAAAAAAACTTAATTAAAATATAATAATATATAGTTCAATAAGGAAGGATAATGGTTAACCCTGTGCGCAATTTGATTATTGTGCTTAAATTTTGTTTTGTGTTTGTAATTTTCAGAACATGAACAATGGATAGTAGAGAGAGGCGATGCACTTGGTGTGTTCAAGGACAGGGAGTATCTCCTCATCAAAAACTAACTGAAAAACTTGACCATTGCAGTTGTGAACTAAGCCAACCTTTATTTTGTTATTTTTAGTTGATTCCATATTATTTATATTTGTAACTGCTATTGCACTATTTGGTGTTTTTGACAGATTTTTGTAATCAAACCATCAGTTGGATACAAGGCTGTGTGCCTTTTTTTTTTTTTAAATACTACATCGGTCATGAGTGTTCTTAGAAACTCAGAATTGCTGATTTTGCAGTAATTAAACCCATTTCACTTTGACAGAAACGTTTTGGACAAAGTTAATGTCATAACTTTATTCACTTGGATAATTTGATCCTTGATTGATGGGTTTATGAAGGTCTCATAAGCTGAGAAATTAAAATTTGTTATGTTATAAGAGAGCAACATGGAATATTTTTTCTGTGCAACTGTAATGTTTCTAACTTGAATAAGTAATAAATTCAGAGTTATTTAATATTAAGGAGTAGTTCTATTTATTTTACATTAGTTGCATTTGTTACATTGATAAGTTACATCTGGCCCTCCTATGACAGCCATTATGCTGATGAGGCCCTCGGTGAAAATGAGTTTGACACCCCTGCCCTAAAGTACACTCATCTCTGTCACCGTTCTTGTTGTTACACCTTAAGCAGTCTCTGGTCCTCTGCAGTTGGATCCACATCACATGGGGTTTGGACATCACAATTACAGCCAGACAAAGACTCTGCTCTGGTTTGAAGGGGTTTTCCTTTTTTTTTTCCAGAACAGTATTTTCATTTCTTTTTTTTAGAACTTTTATTGAAAACAATAGGAACAACTGCACAACAAAGTTCCATCATCTTGTCAAATCGTAGCTAAAACATGTGAACTGCATTTTATACATATTTCATCCATAAAAAAACCTCCATAAAATAATAATCAAATAAAAAACAGAGAACTGAGATAATTATAATAATGCTGAGGAGTCTGTCAATCTACAAAACCCACATAATCAGCCCATTTGAATATAAATGTATATCTCCTTATCAATTTACTTTTACTTCCCTCTTAAAAATATAATTCCACCCACCACAATCACTACATTATCTACTGTATGTGCAAATTCTTCAGTCCCTAAATATAATATTGCAGAGTTCCATCTTTCCATGTAAGTGTCCATCCTCATTTTTAGGCTAACTGTCTGTGTGGTGTGGGCGGAGGCATGTCGGCTGAGTGTATGTGCGTGCGTGTGTGTGTGCTTGGTGCGTCCCCGCTCCCTCACAGGTGGTGATGATGACGGCGCGCACCAGTTCCCACTGAAGTTGTCAGCGAGTTGCTTTTTAAGGACGCTGGAGACGGGCTTCAGTGCGAGTGGATTGTTCAACTATGTGGTACACAACTGAGACGTTTTGGAGTGGAGTCTGTTCCACGATGGTGATGCGTAAGACGATGACTTGCTGTTTGTTCTCTTTTGTGTTTCAGTGCCTCCTGTGCCGAACGCCTGCCGCCCACCTGCCACGTTGAGTTTCTACCTTCATATTTTTTGTGTTTATTTGTGTCTCAGACTGATTGGAATAAATCTATCTTTTTGTTTAAATTCTAAACCTCCTCCTGCGTCTGGATCCTGCCACACCGCAATCACACAACACTGTCCAGTAGATGGAAGTCGGACTTTTTCACATTATGGAAGAGGTTACAAAGACATCAACATTTTCAAACCCCAGTACAGAACATTATAAACCCAACATTTATTAGATATTCATTCCTCTCACTCCACATGGGGAACAGCAACTAGTCCATCAGTTTCCCTTACTGGTGGATAGTGTACAGTTCAACTCTTGCGAGTCAAGAAACAGGAGTTTGTGAGACTTGGAGGTGGGGTTAGGATTCAGATTCATTTTATTGTCATTGCACAGTAATGAAATGAAATGAAATGTCATAAAGCAGCAGCACAGAGTAGAAAAAAAAGGGCAGAGCAGATGTACAACAAAATTGAAATTCTTGCACAACATAGACAGTATATGATGATACGATAACAAGGGCAGAGATGCATTGTTCCGGAGCTGAGACGTTGTAACTGTCATCGTAGGCTACTGTTAGCATAGCACTTTAGCTGCTAACCACTAACCGTTATCCTCGCTGTAACAGATCGCAACAGCTCACTCACACGCACCGCCAGACCTCCCCCCTTCTCTTCCTCATTCTTCTGTCAGCTTTCCCCAGCAGAAAACCAACCAAAAACGAACAGTCCAATGGAGTCCTGATCCAAGAGTCGTTCACAGCCGGGCCGCACAGCTTAGCTTAGCACCCGTGCCGCAGCTCCATAGCCATTAGCTGTTAGGGTCCCATCATGGTGGTAGAACGGCAGGTAGAATTACCTTTACACACCCGAACTGAATGGAACCCCAGTTGTACCGTCACCTCTGCAACCTGGTACACGACGCCGGCTCCGCTGCTCCGATGGCGTAGTAACGCGGGTTGCTCTCCGGTGTACATTGCTGTAGCTAGCTCATCCCACCTGGACACGGACTGGATCACCATCCCACGCTGGTGTTAAGGGAGTCCATGAAGTGGCAGACCAGCTACTACTTCTCAAAAAACTTCAAAAACAACACATGTCCATTTTGTCCAAGAGTCCAATTAACACGACCACAAGAGTCGGGCAGAAAAACTTAAAAGTAGGAAAAAAAAGGAGCTGCTGTACTGGCAACCTACGAGGGCGCCAGGAGCCCAAACAGCCGCTGCCTCTCAGGCGCTGCCATGATGGGACATGCCAGTGGTAGGATGTGCACATGTGACACTGGAAGGCAGAGAGGGAAGAAGCAGGCACAATCCTGGAGCACTAATGGATGAAACTTTTGTGATCAAACCCAAGAGCACCCCAACTCTAAAAAGTTT
Source organism: Gymnapogon annona (assembly GCA_029814585.1). Lineage (NCBI taxonomy): Eukaryota > Metazoa > Chordata > Actinopteri > Kurtiformes > Apogonidae > Gymnapogon > Gymnapogon annona. The sequence continues at coordinate 14,983 of JAPTHA010098936.1, read as the reverse complement.
ACATGAGTAGTAGTTGAACGATAGTAAAATTTTGCATCAGTCTTATATAGTTTTGTTCTTTAACAGTGGTAATATAGTTTTGTGAGCTGTTTGTAACCAGGTTGAAAATTATAAATTTATTTTACAGTTAAAATCTCACCAAATCCTGATTTTTATATGGTTAAGAGATTGTTTGCTCCTGACATTAATTTATAAATGTTGTTTTCAGACTGAAAGTTTAATAGTGGTACTGTTACTTTAAGAGGCTCAAGGCCCAGTACCGTCGTCATACTGCTCCTCTCACTCTGTACTACGCTAAGCTGAGAGGTGAGTTTTGAACAATTATTTTGGATTTATAACGATGTAAAGTTGTCTTGTTTTATGTACAAATGTTAGTCTTTAGGTTAAGAATATGCAGTTAATGTGTCAGTATAATATAAACTTTGTAAAATGACTTTTTGTAAGTTTTCACGGTGTACATTCCACGTGTCAGCTCACAGGCTCTATTGTGTGTGTGTCTAACTGCTAGAGGTCTGTGTGCTAGCTGGAAAAAGACCGCATTTTATAGAACGTTATGTATTTTTCTGTTCATTTGTACAGGCATGTGGGTATCCATCTCATGATAATGTCTGGTATGCTGTTAATATATTCACACTGGTTACACTATGGATGTAAAGAGATTTATTTTGTGCAATTATTGATTTTAGAATTTATTTAATTTTTCACGATGCTGATCTTTGTGTTAGTTATATCTAATATGTCTCAGTCTGCACTACGCTAAGCAGAGAGGAGCTAGAGGCCTGTGTGCTAGCTGGAAAAAGGCCACTTGTTACAGAACCTTATGTATTTATCTGTTCATTTGGACAGATATATCATCATTGTGCCGGCATTAAAGAAGCAACCAGCAGCTGACTGTAGCCCTTCTTGACTGCAGCACTACACAGCAGAACACAATGCGGAGTATTTCAAGGGGTTAACGGATGTGCAATTGACTTTAAAAAAAACAAAAAAAAACTGATAAAGACTAAAACATACCTGTTAAAATGGTGCCGTGACCTTTCAAGGATTGGTCTGAAGATCAAAGTCAGCTCATTTGCCATGGAACGCTGCACTTCCTTACCCTCTGTTGTCGTCAGGTACTCCCAAGGGTTCCTTTCGGTCCTGTTTATGTGAATTTTTGTGAGTGTGTATCCAGTCTTTATTATCTAAATTATTTTCACCCATCCCATTTAACTCTCCAGGTTTGATTTTATTTAATCTTTTCCCCCTCAGTGGAATAACTAAAATATGGTAGAGGGTTACACAAATTTTGTTTAAGGTGCAAGTGGTGATCCTAAGAGTGACTCTCTGGAGTGCCAATTGAGTGTGGGGAGGGGTTTGTCTTTTCAACCTTTACAGTCCAGAATGCCATTACAGTGTTACACACCCCACAGCTTACCTCCACACACAATGTAGATCAACCCATGTCACCACCAGTTGAACAAAATCCAGATTTACTCTCACTCCTCACACAGTTAGCTGAAAAGCTAGGTGAATCCATAACTGCTAAGCTACTCACTGACAGGAGCACACACGACACCAGTACTTGACCTGAGGATTTCTATGACTTGGAGATGTAGGTTTATGGTGTTTCTTGTGTGGTACCCACTCTAGTTGTGCCCTGTCAGCATGACGGTGAAAAGTTGGTCTGTATCAAAATGGTCTGTATGGAACTGACTTCAATCAGACACAGGTTTATACATGGTATCAACTAGATGTGTACCGACCAGACCCAGGCACGGACCCAGGTCTGACCGTCATGGACCAGATGCACGCGGACCTGGATGCACCGTTCCGTGCTGGATGCGCCGGACCATGCTGGACGCACCAGTCTGCGCCGGATGCACCGGACTGCGCCAGACGCACCGGTCTGTGCCAGACACGTGCGGACCTGGGTCAGGTGGACTGCTGTGAGGAATCACACCTGCAAATCAACACAACCAAAACTAAAGACATGGTGATAGATTTCAGGAAGACAGCACATGGGCAAAAGAGCACTTTAATCAAAGGTCAAACCATTGAGCATGTGGAGTAATATAAATATTTTGGGACAGTCATAGACAACAAACTGAAATTTGGTGAAAACTGTGAAGTGGTTTGCAAAAAGGGCCAGCAGCGCTTTCGCTGTCTGAGGAAGCTCGCACACTTCCACATTGACCGAACCATTATGACAGTGTTTTATTGTGCTTTTATTGAGTCGATTTCATCGTTCTGTTTACTGTCATGGTTCGGTCAGGTGACCTTAAAGCAAAGAAAGTCCTTAGACCACATTGTTAAATGGTCCAGTCGCCTGTTAGGGGAGACACTAGTGACTTCAGCAGCCCTGTACACTTGGCAGGTACAGAGGATCACCACACAGAGGTCAACATTCCACGGAGATTATCACTCCCAGATCCCACCTCTTCTGTTTTTTGGAGAGGGATTCCACTTCTTCTGTTTTCTGGAGGGGGATCCCACCTCTTCTGCTCCTCTGAGAGGAATCCCACCTCTTCTGTTCCCCCTGTCCTCAGTGACAGGAGGCCCGGCTCCTCTGTCCAGTTTTTTTGGGCTTTTGAATTGATTTGAATATACCTTTATTAGTCCCACGAAGGGAAATTTCACACACAGCAACGTAATACAAAGAGTAGAAAAAAAACAGCAGAACAGATACACAACAAATTGAATTCATGCACAACATGGACCACACAGACATGATTGAAGTCCCAGAGATGATAATGATAACGAAGGGCCGTTAATGCGTCCTTTGGAGAGAAACGGCAGTGAAAAAGTCCGCAGCCACCGTTAGCATAGCGCTCATAGCTGCTAACCGCTAACAGTTGAAACATATGGTATGGTTTTGTCCTGTTCTGTTCTGTGTGTCTCCCCTGTGTTGCCTGGTCCGTTTTTGTTTTTCCCTTGGGGTGGGGCTTCTATCATGGTATGCCTATGCTATGGCTTGGGCCACTCCCCCTCTTTCAAGGGATGACCCTATTACTCATCTTTGTCACCCATCTTTGTCACCTTTCCTGGCTGTGCAGCTGCTCCACATTGACAATTAGAGTGTGGGCTCATCTGTCTTCACTCTCCTCCATAACCCAGACACTTTGTTTCACCATGTGGACTCTGTGCTGGACTGTGGTTTTAGTTTGTCAGGTTTTGCGTTTTCTTGTGTGCCTTATTTCTTGTGCCCTTGTGGTTTTAATTAATAAACATTCTGTCTTCCCCTTCAATACTGTGTGTTGGTGCCATATTACTCTCCATCCATTACAAAAACATTAATTGTCATAATTTCAGGATTTGTAATAGTAACTATACTGACTGATATACTATACTGATAAGTACCTCATACAAAACAATTTTACCAAGATTATTAATTCAGCCTAAACTTAACCAGTGTTGAGTACTGACACGTGTGCAGCAGGAGCAAGTATAGGAACACAATATAGTGCCACTGAATCAGTACTACACGCATACAAGTCTGGAAATAAAATTCTAACACAGCAAAATGCACATTTAGCAACCTTGTCAGACTAATCAGTGCACGTTATATACTGAGGTAGTAAATGCACAACTAGGGAATGACTAATGCTTGGGTGGTAGTCCTTTTCATCTTCTGTTTACAAGGTGATGTGTAAAACGATCAGACAAGGCAACATGACCTACATCTATCTCCCTATGGGGGCCACTAATGGGGCCACTAATTCAACTCTTTTACCATTTTTTGCACATTTTACAGCTGTTTCCATTAAACTTCTGTTGAACTGCAAACTCGTGAAAGCACAGGGACATGGGGGTGAGGGAGAAACTCTCTCCACTCTCATTATTCTTTATTGTTTGAGCAGCTTGTGTGAGGCAAGATGGCTGCCCATGTTTTTTTTTAAATGGATGGCTGATTAATTGCATGGGGTGACTGAGATGTGTGCAGACCAAAACTAAAGATAATTGTGAGCAAATGTAGTCTGAGAGTAGTTATAAATGCACAAAGTTGAAGATGAGTTCTTTCAGCTTTTCCCTTCCAGGGTTGCCACACCGAATCCAATTTGCGTATTTGATTTGGAAGGAGTTTTTATGTCGGATGCCCTTCCTGACACAACCTTTGTATTTATCCAGGATTGGGACCAGCACAATGAGACTTTGAGGCTACAGTTGTAGGCAGCAGCGTGAAATGTCTTGCCCAAGGGCCCACACTGGACACTCATCCAGGGAATCAAATCCCAGGCCCCTATGCACCATTCCAGTGCCTTTCTCTTTATTTCTTTTGTGCCCCACTGTGCCACTGTGCCCTATGCTCGCAGTGCATTCGATGCCTGGGCCTTCAGTGGGGACTTACTCAACGTTACCCTAAAGTCCTCCTTTCTACATGTTTGTACAGTTTTCTCTTTTTTTAACTTAATAATTTTTCATTACACTCAGAAAAAAGGAAACTGGTGGGCTGTTACATTAACTAAAGTGTAACGTATTATCTAAGTTATAATTTCATGTTTTCAAGATGAACATAATTAACTCATGTTGGGTTTGCATGAAATCAAACAACTAAACATTAATGAGATTCATTCATGTTGCCATAAAGCGAGGGAATCACGGTTCTATGGGTAGCCGGGAAAAGCACCATTGCGCAAGAAGACATCGCTATGGCGATACTCTATTGCAAGGAAACTTGGGAAGAAGATCACCCTTTGGGGGTCACATAGAAAAGTTAAGCAGAATCCATTTTCATCCATCTAAATGCAACGAAATACTATACAGAAACATCAGCAGTATTCTGTCATTTTCAGCGATATTTGTTCACGATTAAGTATAGATTTTTTGGTACTACACTAAAATGTCGACTGTGACCGTGTGCATGTGCCTCTTAGCAGTCATTGCAGTGTTCATGCTATGTGAAACCTCACTGGAAAAAATAGCAAGTAAGTTTGGTTTGCAGCAGATTTATGTGCACGTTGTTCAGTGTATTTAATAAATGAGCATGAACGTTTGTTTATTTGCTGCGCAGCCCTCACAGTACAATAAGGTTAGCCGACCGACAGCTAATTACACAGTTGTGGGGCAGGTGGGCAAGAAGTAAAGTTTCCAACAGAGTCAAACCCGACCCGTCGGGGCCGACTAATTAAAGTTACTTTGGGGGCCGAGTCGGGTCCATCAGCTTAGCGGAGGGAGATAAGGAGATGCTCTGTGTCAGAGAACCGCAGCACTGACACACAATGCTGCTGCTCAAGGTTCTGGATTTGTAGTTTGTGTGAACAAAGTTCAGTCAGTGTTCAGGTGCAGGAAAAGTGTTGATGGCTCATTAAATGCAGGGCTACATGATGCACAATGAAATTAAACAACTATAATGTGAAGGTGAACGTGCGGAGCGCCTCAATCTCATCAGCTTGCCTGTGTTGGGTTTTCACATCATAGGAGAAAACTCCAACTGAGATAACATGGAGCTGCTTCTATCATTTATTTTGCGGTAAGGATGTTAGGACAATGCTACGACGGTGTGTACTGTGTGACTGGTGACTCTGTGTCCTCGCTGTATATACACACACACACACACAGATGCATGTGGCGCAGTGTCGGAGCAGTGAAGTGAAACAATAATCGCAGATCGGAGCTGACGTGAACTGAGTCAGAACAATAAAACATAGAGTTAAAAAGTTAAATATTCACAAAGCACCGGAGAAGGGTATCACATTTTATCATGAAGATAGATGTAGATGTACAGCTGCCTAATCCCTCTCACTGCAGGTAAACTAGTCCCAATTTCCTAGCTTCTGTTCTGTTGAAGCTGCATTACATGGATAGTAACCTGACTGTTTGGATGGTGTACTGCCTGATAATTTGTTTGGCATACCTCGTACATTGTTGACCTGCTAAGGCAGGGGTGTCCAAACTTTTTGCAAAGAGGGCCAGATTTGGTCGGGTGAAATCGTAGGGGGGGGGCGACAATTCAGTGTGACATTCCTCAAACCATGACCATTGTAAATTCACATGTAAAATGTAACTATACCACTTTGCTGCCTACAGCTAGGTCGACGTTGCAAATGAGAATCTGTTGTCAATTGCATTACCAAGATAGTTAAAGGTTAAAATAATAATAAATTAAATACAAATGAACTATTTTATGAAATTTGTGAAAGTCTGCATTTTTTTTAGAAACATGTTTTTAGAGATTTTGTTTTAACAAATCACACCCCAGGGTATTTGGCAAAGACATGTATAGTCAAATTAAATGATAGAAATCTAAAAACTGTTGTCATGGTCAGCCCAGGCTCTGGCTGAGCCACACCCTTCCCCTCAGGGGACTGCTGATCAACTTCATCTGGAACACCTGGCCGTGCTGCTCAGCTGTGGCCGATTGCTCTGCTTTTTAAGAAGCAGATTGCCCAGCGAACAGCGCGGCCTCATAATCATCTTCACAGCCTACAATAACCTGGACATTATCGATCATGAACTCTGATCTGGACTCTGGTTTCTCTTTTTCCCTTATTGTGTCATGAATCTGGTTTGTGTTTGACTTTATTAATGATTGGCCTTGTGTGTCTTGCTGTTGGTTTGTCTGGTTCTTGGTGTTGAGTATTCATGTTGTGGTTTGATGATTCTTTGTTTAGTTTAGTTTGTGTGTGAGTTTAGTTAACGAATGTCCTATGTTCCTATGTGTCCGACTTGAGAGTCCCCAAACAGTGCAGTAGTAGGGCTTTTCTGTGTGTGACACTCACATCCGTCAGTCCGACTGCCAGTAAAAATGTTTCAAAGGACCGTAACCAACGGGTCCAGGGTATAGGAGGCTCACCCGGTAAAGCAAAGGAAGTGAGCAGGAGGTGGAAGAACGATATCAACCATCCTTGTCACCAAATATTCTGTACTTTAAGATAAACACACACTGACACCGTATTGCATCAACTTCATTCATTTACTCCTAATACACGTGGCACACACAATGCTCCCAGTCTCATCCAACAGCACACCCGGACATCACACAACGAACACAGCATCACCGATCTACATATACATAACATTCCCTCCCCCCACATAGGATTTCAGACATGAAACTTAGACTCAAAGTCCTGAAAGTGTCTGGGTCGAGAACGGGTGGGAACAGGTTGTGGTGACCCATGAGACAGCACTTCAAGCTGTGGTGAGGATGCAGGGGTCCTTGGCAGTGGCTCAGTAGGTGTGGCCAAGGGCAGCATCGAGACCAACCGAGATTTCCATTGGGGTACAGAGCAATCCCACCAATCTATTGTCGTGGCTGGGGGTGTGACCTCTGCGTGTGTGGGGTGTGACGTGTGGGGGGTCGCACTTTCCATGGGCGGCTTGAGTGCCATCACTGAGCTGGAAGGAAGCTCGGCCCAGCTGGCGGTTGACCTGGAAAGGAGAGGACCAGAAAGGAGACAGTTTGTTGGCTCTGTGGGGCCTGCACACCCTCACCCAGTCAGAGACATTGATGCTTGGCACTATAGCATGAGCTCGGTTGTCACACCTGTTCTATATCCGCCTCTGCTGGTGGGCAACGAAGGCTTTGACTCCACGAGGTGGTTGCTGAGGCATCGTAGGGCTAAGTTGGTCCAGGGGCAAATGAAGCTCAAGGCCAATCAGTTGTAGAGTGTTGGGTGGCCCTGTAGTGGAGCAGTGTGTGTCAGATAGCTTGCATGAAAGACAGACCCTGCACCATGTGTGCCCGGATACTGTTCTTCAGGGACTTGTGGAACCGTTCAACACCACTGTTAGCTTGAGGGTGATGGAAGCTAGTGCGGACATGACGGATTCCCTTCTCTTTGAGGTATGTTGTGAACTCTGCAGAAACAAACTTCGGGGCATTGTCAATGGTTATAATGTTTGGGAGGCCCCAGCGAGAGAAAAGGGAGTCAAGGAAGTATATTATGTCCTGTTCCACTGAGTCAGTGTCTGTGGTTGTGTGTGTCTTTGTGTGAGAGTGGAGTGGAACAGAGATAGGAGATCGGCCATGACATTATCTCTACCTGGCATGAACTTCAGGTTGAAATTATATTGTTGGAGTTGGTCTGATCAGTGGTGTAGCCTCAGCGGTCGATGGCCTGTCCCAGAGTCCATTTACCAGCAGTCCAGTTATCATTTACCTCTCCTTTGGGCGGCTGTGGCTCAGTTGGAAGAGGGGGTCATCCAATGGCCGAAGGGTTGGCAGAGGGTCTGTCCACATGTCAAAGTGTTCTTGAGCAAGACACTGAACCCTAAATTGCTCCCAGTGGAGCCAGGCGTGGTGTAGCAGCCGTCCACTGGTGTGTGAATAGGTGAATGTGAGTGCCTTAAATGTGTAGAAAAGTGCTATAGAAATGCAATCCATTTAACAGATGGCGAAAGCAGTGCTGTGAGAGCCTGGTGGTCTGTTCTGAGGGTGAAGACACAGCCATAGAGGTATAGGTGCCACCTCTCACAGGCCCAGATACAGGCTAATGCCTCCCACTCACCAACTGAGTATCGTTGCTCGGTTGGGCTGACAGCCCGCGACGCGAAGGAAATGGGCTTTCTCAGACCCTTTTGAGTCTGCGACAACACTGCTCCCACGGCTGTAGCTGATGCATCACAAGTGACAAAGGTGGGGCTGGTGATGTCGAAATGGGCCAACACAGGAGTAGTGGTAAGCTGTGCGTTGAAGGACAGTCTTGCCATACCAGTCTACGAAGAGGAGCAGTGATGTCAGAGTAGTGTGGGAGGAACTTCAGGTAGTAGCCCGTCATCCCCAATAGGGAATCCATCTGAGCAGCTGAAGTTGGCTCAGGGATAGCCAGTATAGCATCCACGTTCCATTGGAGTGTTGTGATGCCATTTGCTGACAGCTGGAACCCTATGTACTCATTAGCAGTTGCAGAGAAGACACATTTTTTAGCGTTGAGTGTTAGGTTGTGTTTAGTCAGTTCTGCAAAGACCCTTTTGATGCGGCCATCATGGATGTCAGTGGTGGAGCCATGAACCGCTATTTTGTCCAGGTATATCACCACACCTGGTATGCCTGCCAACACAGACACCATAATCTTCTGGAAGCAACTGGGAGCAGAGCTAAGCCCAAAAGGCATGCATATGGAGTGAAAGACACCTGCGTGCGTCACAAAGGTGGTGAGGTCTCTGCTGCTGGGATGAAGGGGCACCTGCAGATAGCCCTGTCTGAGGTCCAGTTTGGAGAACACCGTTGAACCGTGAAACTGGGTGGTGAGCTCCTCTGACGTGGGCAGTGGGAACCTATCAGGTATGATGGCCTTGTTCACGGCACGGAGGTCAACACAGATCCGCAGAGCTCCTGACTTATTCTTATCTGCCACCAGGTTCGACACCCAGAGAGAGGCATCCATCTGCTCAATAATACCAGCCTCAAGCAGCCGATGGAGTTCAGCTGAGACACCGTCACAAAGTGCCAGAGGGATGCGGCGAATGGGTTGAATGACCAACTTAATGGACGGTTCAGGAGGGGCTGATGGACAAATGTAGTGTGGCAATCCAAACCATTGATGAGATGCAGTCACTTTTGCTGCCAGGGGGTAGAGACTGTCAGGATTGCAGTACCCTTATTGTCAATTAGGGAAAAACCCAGAGCAGTAAATAAGTCTGTACCCATCAGGTTGGCTCCACGACGACTAATTTGAAAAGTGAACCCAGGTACAGTCTTATTGCCATATGCAACATTCAGTTGGAGGGAGCCAGCCAAGTCAATCATAGTCACCATAGCCACAGAGTGAGGTGGAAGGCTTACAGTGGTATCATGCCAAAAAACATGTTGTATGTGTGCATGTTCAGGAGGGATACACCAGCACCCGTGTCTAACAACATTGAGACACACGTCATTCAAACGGGCTATACATGACTTAAAAGAAACCAGGAGTACTGGAGTACTGGAGATTGTGGATAATAGTGGAAGTGTCTATTGATGTGTTTGTTTGAGTACCTGACTGGATAGGGGCAGAGCGACAGACAGAGGCAAAGTGGTTCCGTTAGCCACAGTTATGACAGATCTGCTGCTGAGCAGGGCAGTTCTGTGCTCTTGACCGGTGTGTGAGTGATCCATAGTTATCACAGGGGCGTGACGTCGGTGCGTGGTGTCGGGATCGGGTCCGTTGCTGTCACCATAGTTGCATGATGTCGGAGGAGTCAGCCGTCGGTGCTTCATGTCTGGAGCGGGTCCGTTGTGTGACGTCAGAGGAGTCAGCCGTCCGTGCTTGTCGTCGGGACTGGGGCGGTTGCGTGACATTGGAGGAGTCAGCCGTTGTGTTCTCTTTGCTGGTGAGATGTGTCGTCGAGGCAGGTGCAGACAGAGGCATCACCATCGTACTCAGGGCAGATTTGTCCTGAGATGTGAGGGATGATGCACATGCAGCTGTGCTCTCAATCTGCAGTGTGATCGTCACAGCTTGCGACAGTGATAAATCATCCGGCTGCAATAAGAGAGTCTCACAGAGTTTTGTGTTGCTTGTGTTGCTGGTGTGTTCTATCAGCTGGTCACAGATCATTTCATACTGTAGCGCTCTGAACTTGCACAAGCTAGCCAGTCCCCGGAGGTTAGCCCCATAGACTCATCGTCGTGCACTGTCTCCTCCTGGACACAGGGTGGAGTGTTTCTTTTTGTGTTTGGTTGCCTATGTTCCAGGAGCCTCCCAGGAACCTGATTGGCTGAAGTAGCCCTTAAGAGAAGAAGGAAGAGACCCTTCAGGCCCCTCCGATTCTCCTTCAGTCTGTGGCCAGCTGGGACTGTGTGTGGTGCAACTCTGTGCTAGTCGATTGACGTGTGTTTAATTTGTAACTGTTCAACTCTGTGCTAGTCGATTGGACTGGGTGTTTAATTTGTACATATTAGTAATTAATCTGGTTGGTATATTTGTAAATCTAATGCTAAATAGTAAGCTTTTGTAGGGGAGGGAAGCCATTTTTGTTTACAGTTTTCTCCTGTTTTGGGTAGGGAGTTTCAGGGACTGTCTTTTGTTTAATTAGATAAGAAAAGTATTTTCAGTTTTAGAATCATTTTATTGTTTTGGCTAAACCCTCCCTGACCCTTTTTGTTAATTATAATAAATAACTTGAATTTGACATTTGTTTTGCACCTTGTGTGTATATTGGGTCGCAGACAGAAGGAGAAGGGGCAAACCCTTATGTTATACCCTAGTTCCCTTAGCCTGGGGTGTAACAAAACTTACTGCCTTAGCCAATGTTGTTTATGAAAATTAGATGTTTTCTCATATTCTAAGCTCAGAAGGCACCATTTTCACTACTTGCAATACTACTGCATTTCTGTCAATGATTACTTGCAAACTTGACCTTCATGAACATAAATTGATTGATTTTTCTGAAAAAAGTATTAAGTGTGAAGTTAAGTAATGTTTTCAGAGTAGTGACAGTGTGGCTGCATCGATGCCTCATCTTGAATATGTTTTCTGCCTGATACATGCTATTCTCAGCAAAAGTGCATAGTAAAAATGATCAATAGTCAAATTGACATGATCACACCAGCATATACAGTACCTGCTTCACAAAATCACACATATCCTGCTGTGTATGTTTTGAACTCAATCATATCTATATGCATTGATCAAGTCCTACTTTTTCTGTGAGCCATTGTTCCATTCATTCACATCCAGGTCTGTCAGTCATTACAGCTTAGTTTCATGGGCAGTACAGGTGGTCCTCAGGTTATGTCCAAGTTCCATTTCTACGTCGGCGATGTAACCCGAATTTTGCTGGAAGCCGAAATTAATCCTTTAATACCCCCTAAATACCACCTAAATGTCTGAATAAATATCCAAATACTGTACACGTTTTCTACTTCTTATTAATTCAATAAAATAAATTAAAAAATAAGATTCTGTACTGTACTTTCTATCACTGCTGGTGGCTGGAGAAGAAGGATGGGACGCTGTGAGAGCAGGTGCAGGATCTTCTGTCTTGACCATACTCCTCGCCTTGCAACACTGCACCTCAATGGCTTATTGTCCTCCATCCACTGCAGCGCCAACCATATTGCTATCACCTCAACTGTATACACTGCCAAATCATCACTGACTCTTCTTGCCATCTCAGCTTTAATCCTTGGGATGACATAGGCCAATCCAACCCGTTCATTGTTTTTTGACACATCAGTGTAGATCTCCATTGTGTGGCTGGATAGCTCAGTTGGTAAGGCACTAGGCTGGTGCATAGAGGATCCAGGTTCTATTCCTGGGATGAGCGCCCAGCGTCTGTCCTTGGGCAAGACCCTTCACGTTGCTGCCTACAACTGTAGCTTCAATGTCTCATTGTGCCGGTCCCAAGCCCAGATAAATAGGACGAAAAAACTCCTGCCAAAATCAAAATATGTTAATTGGATTCACTGTAAATTGCCTGTCAAATCATACCCCCACATATTTGAAGAAGTTAACCCTTTCAACCACTTTACCTGCTAGACTCAGCTTAAACTCCACTCTTTTTAGTAAATAATATGGATTTAGTTTTATTCTGATATTCTAAATCTCCAGTCTTGCACTATATTTAATATTTCTTGTGTTTTCTTATTAATAAGCTCTATATTCCTTCCTCCTTTCCAAATTGACCCATCATCAGCAAACAACGCTACCCCTGCTAGGTTTCGTACGTCCTTGAACATGTCAATCATAATAGAGAACAACAGTGGGCTACCATGGAATGTCATTTTCCACTGGGCGGCTCTCACTCAGCCTTCCATTTATCCTTAGAATTATAGATCTTTTTGACAGAAATGCGTTGACCCACTGAAACATTTGTCCCTTGACACCAAAGTGGTTTAGTTTAATTAACAGCCACTCCTTCCACAGCATGTCATAGGCTTTCTCTACATCAAGAAACACCACCTCTACTGATTTCTTACTTATTTTACTTTATTAGACAACTAAAAAGGTACCTCTTGCCCTTTCTCTGATAAGTTTTTAACCTTTATGTAGCAGATTTTGGCTTTCCCTGTCGCTGTTTTACCTAATTTCCTCAGGACATTATTAAACTCAAACCTTGAGACAAAGGCAGGACAAGATGAGGAAGTTTAACACTTCCTCATCTTGTCCTGCCTTTGTGTCAAGTTGATATTTCCTAAGAGTGTCTTCTCTACCTCTTTTCTCTTCTTGTCTTAAGTTATCTGTACTATGCACTTTCACCAATGTTTTCGCAATAATCTCTGCCTTCTCTTTAAATCAGCTATAACCCTCTAACCATCAGTCAGCACTGGGTATTCATACGCCTTTCCATTTCCTTTCATCTTTTTGATCATACTGTCATGTTTACGTGAAGAACCCAAACGCAGAGGAGTAGTAGTATAATAAGAATAGTGTTTATTAAGTTAAACAGAACCGAGGTAATATTTTCAAAAGGATAACTAAAAGAGTCCAAAAACATTCTAACAAAAAAGGTCCACAAAAACAGGAATTACTAATACAAAATAGATACAAAAAGATAACTAAAGTAGCCAAAGTGTATTTAACAAAAAGAGTCCACAAAAACGGGTTTCCAGAATGAATAAGGATAAAGTCTGTGTCTCAAAAAGATATGACCACAATCCAGCGTTAAGTCTGTTTCCTTTTTATCACAAATCCGAGTCATAAATCTAGGCAAACCTCCCCCACAAATGAACAGGTGTGGGCAGCTACCGGAGCACACTGAAACAAACACAAAGAACAAGGTGCACGTTAGAAACAATTCAACCCGTAAATGGCAAAGTCAAAGAGTATTCCACAAAGCGATTTAAGACGAAGTACTGGGGCGGTTGTCAAACAACCCTCTGACAACTGGATGAGGAGACTGCGTCCCTCTTAAAAGAGTCTGTGATGATCCAGATCTGATGCAGGTGGTTCAATTAGTCCCAGATCACCGCCAGCTGCGATCAATCTCTAAAAACATAGTAAACAGCGCACCACACACACACACACACACACACAGGAAACGGAAAGACCCATCTCCTCTCCAAAATAAAACTCACTCTGACACGTACCCCATACTCTTTCAACTGGGGTAGTCCTGCCAATAGAATTACAGATTTTCCTCAAGTATTCTTTTTTGTCTTTTTTTTCAGTTTTCATTACTACAGCTTGCTGTTTCTTGTACTCAATGAGGTTCTGAAAGTTATGTGTTCTCTTAAGGATTCCCTGTTTCTGTCCTTTACAGCCTGTCTACACTCCTCATTCCACCATGGTACAATTCTCTTGAGAGTTTTGACTTTAATACCCCCCAGATTATGCCGTTACTGATCTCTGTACTAAAATTCTCCACATCTAGGCTAACATCAGTCATTTGAAATAGCTCTTCACTTGTCCATTTAAACTTATCCCGATCTGCCTTTTCTAAAATCCATTTCTCCTCTCTTACCTCCTATTCTTTTCCTACTTCCACACCCACCTGGGCTGTGATTGGGTCATGATCACTTCCATTGTCTCACCCCTCCTTGCCTCCCACTCACACTTGTCTGCAATATCCTTCATCACAAAAGCGAGATTAGTAGCTGATTCTGTCCCTCTTACTATATCCACCCTTGTCTAATTGTCTCTTGTCTAATTCTCACATACCACACAGCCTTCCCACTAATGCCCTTCCACATATTTTCTAACTGTTCTATCTGCAATGTTCTGCATGTGTTATAAAAGTTTATAACATTTATAGTACCTTCTCTTAACCACATCTCCACTATCACATACTTTATCTCTTCCCCTCTTTACTTCTCTATACTGAATCCCCTTTTGTGTATAGGTAAATATCCCCCCTCATTTGCCTACTTTCTTGTCCATTCTTACTGCACTGTATCCTTTGATGACAAAATCCAACTTTAGTAATAGCCATGATTCTTGAATGCAAATTACATTGGGCTTATTATCTATTTTTTTCAATATAACAAAGATGACGCCCTCCTAGTGGTTGCCTGTTACAGCAGCTCCTTAACTTTTTCCTACGATTAAGTTTTTCTGCCTGACTGTTGTTAATTGGACTCCTGTACTACATGGACATGTATCATTTTTGAAGTTTTTTGTGAGGCAGTGGCTGTTTCTTTTGC
>JAPTHA010097287.1:0-20362 GCA_029814585.1 Gymnapogon annona | reverse complement strand
AACGGTACCATAACCCCCCCCCCCCCCCCCCCCCAAAAAAAAGGGTCCAGTTATGTTACACGGTGACATACTCGGAAACAGAAACAGAGATTCCATCACAATGTGGAAGGTGACAGGGCAGGAGCAGGACCCAACCTTGGCCTATTTCTCCATTAAGGGAGGGGTGTGGGTGGGAGTGGACAATAATCAGTGCCTCTTCCTTCCCTCGCTGGGAGGATTATGGAAACTTACACTGTCAAATTACTCAGAATACACTTCAGAACCAAACTTTTAGACAATACAAGGACATTTTGTTGGTTTTAGAGTAAAGAAGAAAATCCTCAGAATAACTATAGATAAAACAGAACCGATGTTATTCACTTGGTCACTGCTGTTTTATTTTTATGCAAATGTAATTGACTCAGTAGATGTCGAATCACTTTGGGAGGGTATGAACACTTCATGGCAAAATGTCTGTAAAATGGCAAAGAGTAAGAGAAGACATTTAAGGCTGAAAGAGCTTGGACTGATTGACGGTGCCTACCAGCTGGTTGTTATAGTAACCCACAAGTACTGTGTCTTACCATCCACTAAACCCTCTCAAACCAAAGCAGATTCTTTAATCATGTCAAACACAGGCTTTTCTAGGCTACAAGTACAGATGATATAACAGTATGGGTCTTCTATCTTTGCACAAATGTGGAAATCTTGTAACATGCACAGAATGTTCTACTGTGAGAAGTTATTCTGGCAGATATGCTACACTTTATGGCTCCTGTATGATTATGATGCAAAAGGTATAGTTGGTATACAGTAATAATTAGTTTAGTTAGTTTAGTTAGTTTAATTTTTACTCATTTTTTATTTAATTTATACAGTAATAATACTCCAGACTTAATTAGTTTTAGTCAGGCATTAGTTAGTCATCTTCAAGTATATATATCCACAACTGGCATTAGGAATGTGTCTCCACTACATAGATGCTCATCAGTTGCCGAATATAGTGCAAGCTTAAGTTAAGTTGAAGAAGTTTAACGAGGTGATTTTGTGAATTTGTCTAGGTAAATTTAAGCACTGCAGCTCAAAGCCAGCCCCTCAGGTGAATTGGAATGTTTTTCTTTTTTTGCCTGAGGTGATAATAACATGAATTAAAACCAAATTATGATGCAAATTGTAGACTGCTCAATAGCGTGCAAAGAATAAAGTATTGGCGTGTTGTTATTCCATTACACATACGAAACACCTACAATATTACTACAATATTATTTTTTGGCATATTTAAAATAGATGCGCAGGTTTATTTGGCAGTTTTAGTGACAACTTAAGTAGACTAGGAGTCATTCAGTCTTTCTCAAGACATAACCGTATGTGGACATGTGTCCCAAATCATCTCAAATTCAGAGTAATCTGATCTCAATGCATTCACAATGCATTAGCATTTTGCACTTACGCTAATCCCTTGAGATCTCATCACTTAAGACACATGTTGATGCGAGGTGTGAATACTTCTTTAAAGAAAACAGCAGCAACTTTGTTCATTCTACCACTACAGTCATACACTGAACTATAATATAAAGTTACGCAAGAAGCAGAGGCACAGCTAAGGAGCCAGCATCTGTGGATTGTGACAAATTATTTATCTACAACTAATCACATATTAATTACAGAATGCTTAGCTGAACACAGAGCTGTTATTGACATTAGATGGACATAGATTTTGAACAGAAAAGAAACACATTGCAAATGTAAAAAGTCACAAAGACAGTCAAAACAGGTTGATTATTGGATTTTAGGTCGCAATTGCAGGCGTCACGTACAGGAAGTCATTACGGAGATTCCATTTGGAATTTGGAAAGGGTTTCCTGAACAGAGGTCTGAATGGGTGTTGGCATATTGTTGCTGGAAATGTCTGCTGACTGACACAGGGCATGACAGATAACATAGTGTAAACTGTTTTGACTGGAATGTAGCCTAATGACTGCAGTGTTAAATATGTTATGGAAATCATCGGCCCACATAGTTATTTCATTGTCACCTGGAAACTCAAGTTAAAGATCTCTTCAAATGAGTGTTATTTTGGGATTTTGAAAACAAAAAGGCAGCTCATTGCTGTTGGCAGTTCAGCAGTTGCCCCACTGGCTTTGTTTCACTCAAGGTGCTGCAGAAAAGCTGGACTTCAAAAAGACCCTTATCACTATCACATTCTCTTGAAAGAGAACACAGTAATGGAGACCGGATGCAGAGGCTTACACTAGGTTAATCCAACACAAGGAGAGGAGTGAAGAAACGCTTTGAATCTCACTTTGTGAAGGGAAGAGCTCCCATATAGGTCTCCTGACCTTCCCACTCCACTTCCTTCCCGAGACGTAAAGGAATGCTCGGCCAGTTTTATGAATTTGTACGTGCGTTTTAGCTTAGCTTCCACTGGTGGTAGCTGTCAAGATTCGTCTTTCAATTCTTTGCACCACTTTTTTTTTTTAAATTTTAACAGTTTACCATAAGCGTGAAAAGCTTGGCAGGTTGACATTCTACCTCAATTTGCCAGAGAACAATCTACTTTGAACAGTATTGTAATAACATTTTTATCAGTTTAAATACATTTGATTGTTATTTAACATTGAATAATGTGGAGTCAAAATACATAAGGAAATATCATACAACGGTGCTGTTTGGTTGTCCCTATCTTTACCAAGGCAAAGTCAGTCTCCCACAAGGTCTCCACTTTGACTGTGGCTTCATCCTGTATTTTCCAATTATCACCTTTTAAAGGCCAGCTGGGTGCATTCCAAACCATCGGGGGGCAATTCCTTTTGCATTGCTGTGAGACAAAGTCATGCCCAAGTACTTTCGTGCTAAAGGTATAGACAAACTAAAAACGACATTATAGCTGCAGCAAAACAATCACTACAACATAACATGTACAGTTACATCAATTAAAATACAAGTAAAATAAATGTGATTTGCTTGCTACACTTCAGTTTAGTGTCTGTACAAACGCCCCCCCGACTGAAAAAAAAAAAGGTCAAGGTGTGTTTAACAAGTGGCCTGTCAACAACCTTAGTTTTACGTAAAAGTTTGCTTGATAAACACAGCCAAAACTTTTTCTGTACAAGACGATCAATGGAGGTCTCCAGTGAATTCCAGCTAATTATGCTGATTTTATTCTCCTATTTCATTAACTGGATTTTTAAACGGCTAAAGGAATAGTCTCGATTGCTCTTATTTAGATCACTTTTTCTTATGCCCATTGAAATGATCGTAAATAAAAAGGATATTTCCCCAAATTAAACAAAACGACAATTGCATTCAAGTGTGCATGTGTGCATGCGTGTGTAACGTGTATAAGTTGTCTGGTGGCTTGGTTGTTGGTTCACTGTGCGCGTTAATGACCACTCCCTTCTCTACCTGCCTTAAGGCTGTCTTTCATAAAGCTAAGACGGTTCACTAGTGTAAACCTGTGTTTGATTTCTCCTCTCTCTCCCTTGGACTGCATATAGCAGCATTTAGCTGTGAATTAATTTTCATGTTTAGATATACCCTGCTGAGGTGTGATGCTGGTGGTGCATAATCAAAATCTGCAACACTACTTATGGGCAGATAGGCTTTGTGGTTATTTTCACTGCACAGGTCGGGGTGTGGTAACGTAAAAGCAGAGAAAGGGGTCAACAGGCACAACAGAAATCAGCAACAGGACAATGTGACATTTAGTACAAAAGAATAAATCGATTGTCTTATAGAAGGATACGGAGCAGAGAATAACTTTTGCAGTGTGCAGCTGGGTGTGTGTCTGGTAATGCGCATGTCCCTGGCAAGGGACAAGACACGCACCCACAACCACAGCTCAAACACCAGCTTCCCTTAACATGGTGTGTCTAATGCTCCTATTTAGTGTTTGGGGTGCAGCGGCGCATGGCCTGAGGTTTTTTGGGAGGGGAATGTGGATAGCACCTAGCCCTGACAGCTGTGCCCCAAACTGGAAACAAAAGCCTGAGGAAGTACCGCATCATCGAAGATGTGACTAAAAGGCATTTCAATTTGCTTGTGGTCTGGCCTATACCGCCATTTGATTCAGATCACTTTTCATGGTGGAAATTGCCCAATAGTAATAACTAGTCCTATAACGCTGGCGTAAAGTGGGAGGACAAACTTCATTATAATGGAAAAGGCATCGTGTAGCACATTTAGATCAAACGTAAAAAAACACAAACCGCTAATTCATAACAGACTTTATTTCAAACAAACGCAAACAGAAAGAACATAGGCTACCTTTTGTGCATCAGTCTTTTCATTGGAGTTTATTTGTAATCCTTTGACAGGAGGGAGTCCCTTTGTCAATCGGGGCACATCAAAGATAAACCAACGTAGCATGCTGCTAGTGTTTGTGTGTCTATGTGTGCATGTCCGTATTCTAGACTTTAACAGCGCAGCAAGGCATGTTTTTAATCTATTGATTTAACAAGCTTAGGTAGCAGACTGTAGGCTATGCAAATACAAAACCAGTCATGGGCAAAGGTAGCATATCTTCAGTCTAAAACCTGGCATGCATCTAAGGAAAACATGGCATTTACTGTAGAAGAGACCGTACCCCTCTACTACAAGTGACATCACAGACATTCTCCAGAGAATAGACAGTTTATTTTCTTAATATAAATCTTATGTAGTTTCTTACAATAAATATGCACAGAACACTTGCCAACCCACCCATCCTGTAACAATCCAAGCATTTAGCACCAAGGGTTTGTCATTATTATAACCACCCCTCTTTTACTAACATATGCAGCGAATGAGACAAAACAGACAATAATTGCTTGTTTGTTGCCACATCAGCCATTAGGTGATAATTAGGTCAAGGTGGGATTTTCATCTCTTTTAAATAGTTTGTTTGATCTGAGCACATGCTCCCAGACTGAGTAGCCTGCATTAATTGTTAGCGCAAATTAAAAGGCTGCTGAACCTTTGCAGATGTTTCATTAAGTAGTCCCCCCTTACAGCTGAATAAAACCACCATTGTTTGGTATAAGTGGAATGGGTGATAACAGATGTTTAGTTCTTCAATCGAAAAGACTATTTTAATATCCAGTAAGCGCGTGTACTGTATTACAGAATGGCGCGTTTTGGCACAACTGTGCCAGATCTATGTTTTGTTATGAATCGACATTGAACATGTGCTTCACTTTGGAGGCCACAGTGCAGATGAAACACTAGTAAATGTGAAATGCAGATCAGGAGGTACTTACAAAAGGGCGGTGCAGCCATTCCTGGCATCCATATCAATGACAAGTCTTGTTATAAGATGGAAAACTAAATATTTAGAATACATCTTAACAGCAAAATAGGAAAACTATCCATCCCTCACATAAAGGAACTTCCTTTATTATGCCCATGTGTCCACAGAAACACACACACGCAGATGTCAGGGGAATGAAATGGCTCAAAAATATCCACTGGTTTAAATTAGACCATCAAACAGCCAGCTGCTGATTTGGTTCCTGTGTGTGTGTGTGTGTGTGTGTGTCTGTGTGTGTGTGTGTGTGTGCAGTGGTTCGATGGAGAGTTAAAGGGAGGACTGAGTAGGTTTCTGACCTCCCATGAGTGCAGCAGAACGGCTGCAAACGGTGTCAGTTCTCTAAAACAAACAACGTATATAACAGAGGGTATTTCAGGATGGAGGATCACAAATAAACCTTATAATGCAACCTGCCAAAACAGAAAAGTAATTTAACATCATATAACCTAATGGCTCCATAGATAACTAAAAGCTTCATTTGTAACGTGACACAAACAGCTGACATTTCTGCCATATTTCAATTACAGCAATCTATCAAGGCACAGAAATACTATTTGTTAAACTGGAATATTATCAAACATCCCTAAATTCTCAAACACTTCTGCTAAAATAAATATATATAATAAGATAAATAAAAAAAAGACATCCATGCGTTAATTCTCAGATGGTTGAATTCTATTCTTGGTTGGAATGGGGACCAAAGGGCTGGTGGTTAAGATATTAGGGACTGCCTAGTAAGGTCTGTAGAATAAATTACACAAGCACAACAACATTTACACATTAGCCAATATTCTTCGATGCAAAAAAACTTAATGAAGGTGAAAAGTGCCCAAACAATGGCAAATAAAAAAAAGCCAGATTCTCAGCTAGTATAATGATAGCGCTGAAAATAGATCTGATAGTTGAGATGTACTTAAAACTCATATTTTAAGTGTTACTGAAGGAGATTTAGTACGTTTGTAAAGCCAGCTTCTTTCACTGGTCACCATATGGGGTGTACATCTCAAATCATTAAATGGTTATGATATGTCCGTGGTGATCCCACTGACAACACCTCTTGAGAATGAGTGTGGATTTGAAAAAAAGTAAAGCTTTTGTGCAACTTTCTGCTTCTATAGTTTTCTACAGAAGTGTATTGCCTCTGAAACAGGGTTGAAACTTGCCATCAATCATACAAAGTTCTTTGGATAAAATCACAAAAAAAAGATCAGAATATGATCTTTAGAAGTAGTATCACGATCACAATCTGAATCAATCAAACCCTGACAAGTTTCCCCCTGGTTTCTGGAGGTTTAGTTTGTATGCGATATCTTTTTGGTGTTGTTACCGGACAAGAAAGTGCATTTCTGTATTGTACATTGATGGCATTCAGATGGAGCATCACTTTAGACAGACTCTGCAAAATTTTGACAATATCCACATCAAGTAAACACTAGTGCACGTTTTCTTGTGTATATATAATCTCTCTAATAGTGTTTCCCGTTAATTACACAGACTGTTAGATTATATTGTCTGGCCAGAGATTTATAATGAACCAAAAATGGTTTTAAACCCCAACATAATTCTACGGTATCTTTTTTTAATCAAATTCACTGCACATCTGATTTCAGTCCAGATCAGAGACTTGTAGTAAGTCTGGTGTAATTTGTTTTTCAGTGACATTTTCAACATCAGCAGAACACCACATTACACAACCTCTGTGGATTAACTACACAATTCCCTGCAGACAGAAGATGGAAGTATTGTAATATACAGACTTGGAAATCCAATTAGCCCAGCAACGATAATGCTAACCACTCATAGCAATATAAGGCGGATGACAAATGAGTAAGAAAGTTTAAAAGTTTCTATTACTTAACAAAAAAATCTGGATAATTCATCTGAAAAGAAGATCATGTGTCCATTCAACCATGAGCCAACATCATGAGATCAACCCGGGCCTATTTCCAAAAGACACAAAACATACAATTTTCTAAATGACAGCATTAGTATAGTCCCGTTCTCTGTAAACTGAGGGATGTTTTAAATGGATCTATATTATTATTCTATATTGTTAGTTCTGAAGAAACATGTTACTCTGTAAGCCTCGTTAGTGTTGTACAATATTATTCAGAAGTTGCGGGGAGTGTGTTATGATAAAACAGGTAACGCCTTCTCAGTGAGTGTCTGTGTCCTCAGAGGGCATTAGTACTTGCAATATTTTGTTGTGCCAGACAGTTCAGTAGTAAACATCCTGGCAAAGGGCCTCATAGTAAACTCTGGAAATGCAGTGGAGTGCAACGATGTAGCCATCCTGGCACAGAGATATGGGTCATGTTAGGTTGTCCTCTCTCTCACCCCAGCACCAGAGCCCAAACCCTGATGAGATTAGCCGGCCAGCCAGGCGCTCAGTGGTGGTAAAACACAAACACCACTGATTATGTGAACATTAAAGTCGGATCCCCTCACACTTCAGCTCGGGTGGGTTAGTGTGGTGACTGCACTGTCGTGCCCGACATATACCTCTGTATCCGTCTACACACACCGTGGACTAGCTAATGACCCAGACATACTGTAGATAAAGAACACTCAATTACCCAGAACACATACTGCAAATTCAATGCAAGAGGACAAGTGAGTGAGTTAAATCCCCCCCGCATTATGTCTGCTTGGCCACCGTGTTTGCCAATATGTCACTGAGCCCGATCAGGTTGACTTTATTTTTTCTACGAGCTGTTTTTTTGGGGGAAAAGCAACGCTTTGAATATCGTAGCTCTGTGTTAAATCACCTCTAGAAATGGGATCAGGCAGGTTGGAATGCCAGGGTAATCACTCATTCAGCAGCAACCTGGACAAAAAGGCCTCCTTAAGGAGAAGGAGTGGGTTTTATATAGCTGAGAGCTTTGATTACTGCCCCGTCTTAAAACCGCATCCGATGAGTAAAGACATGCACTGGTCCTCCCCCACATTTACTGGGCAAGTTGCCCTCCTGGGTTCCTGTAAATAAGTGATGTCACAGCGCTTAATGATGCCCAGACTAGACTCAGCAAGGTCCTGAGAAAAAAAAAAAAACACTACCAGCTTCAGCTTCATCACTACAGTGAACATGCTGCCTAACCGCCATGTCAACAAAGAATTAGTTTTGCACAATGTGTCCTATATCCTAAATCTCTGTGGGACTGTGGATGACAGAACACAAGTGTGGAGTGACGAACATGATCAAGATTTTCGCTTCTATTTTATGAATCTAGTGAAGTTCACCCTCGGGGAAAAGAAACATGGTCCTCATCTGAGAATTGACTGATCTGCCACTAATGAAGATGTTCAGATGGGGCGCTTAGAAAAGAAAAAAAAAAAGAAAGAGAGAGAGGGAGAGACACTTTCCCTGGGCTTTCTCCCATTTTCTGCGACGCAGACTGCTAGTGACAGTTGTTTCCAGTTGCTACATATAAAGGGCCCATCATAAAGCTCGGCTAGAGGAAACAGGATAAGCGCTTGAGCCAAGGCAGTAAAAAGCTCTCTGGGAACTTGAAAGCCACACAAATGAAGTCTGCGTCTGCCATCTGGAAACAATAAACAAACAAAACCCAGCAGCCAAACAAATACCACGAAAGGCAGCGAGAGAAAGGGGAAGAGAGAGAGAGAGAGAGGGAGACAGGGAAGAAAGAAGCAGAGATAGTGTGAATGAGTGATAGGAAAAGAGGGGTGTCAATGTTAAAAATGTGTGTCGCATGCATCATTAGCAGACGCTGATGGGAAGACAGACACAGAGACAACCCTTTGTATGAGTCTTCTTTGATGCTAGGGAGATGGCCCTGCTGTTTGAATGTGTGTGGTACCACTGAAACCTGGTTCTAATGAAGTGTAGTGCTAACAGAAGGCTGCTTGTCTGTAACTTGTGCCAGTGATGAGATGAGAAGTTATAAGCCATTTCCAAAAACCTTAAAAAAAGACACCAGCCAGCTCTTCTCTGCATGCCCATATATATATGATGATGATGTTTCAAGAATTCCAGTGACAGACATGACACAGTTATACCGCTTTCAGTGGTTTTCTATGGTGTTAATGATCCCGTCACCTCTGGAGTACAGGTCCTTTTTCTCAAACTCTTTCACATACAAATACACAAGTCCTGAAGTTCATGTACATGTCTAATAATGCGAAATCTGTACCTGTAATTAGTTGTGCCTGTAGTTGTAGGAAAGTTTGCATAAACTTCATGTCACTTCTTTCACGTCAGTCTTTTGTGAATCAAATAATCATGTAAATCAAACTTTTTCTAAGCGCGTTATAAATGTGAAGTAATCTGCTATTTTAATCAGGGAGGCTCCTTCCAATTAGCGCTCCTTTATCCTGTCGAGATGCCTCTCACAAGATGTAAAACGTCACACAGATGCAGTTGTCAGCGATCAAAATAAAGTCTTCAAGGTAGCGACAAAGTGGAGCGGGGGAAGTACTTAATGAGAGAAATCTATGAGATGAAGCTTCACTTTGTTCCAGAGAAACCTCACAAGTAGCGCTCAAATGTCCCATCACGCAGCACACTGTCAATGCTGACACCGAGGGGTTAAACCAAGAACTGCAGCTCTGTGCCCACTGCGCTGCATACGAGCCACAGACCTGGTAAGTGTACACCTAAGCATGTTCAGGTAGAATGGTTCACACGCAGACGTGCACATCACCCACCCACGCACACACCCACCCACCCACACACACACAAAGCGTCTGCTGTGCCTGGTTAACAAACACTCTGCTATAAAAACAGGCATCTTTCTCATTAGGGTGCAATGTATCAGACAGGAAATGCTGGGTAAATTACACCTCATCGCCCTGGAACAATCAAACCATCACCATAGCAATAGGCCAACCTCACAGTCGTAAGAAGACCAAAACATCATCCTGGCAAAGGAAAAGATGAGGGCCCACATTGCACCTCTAACTAAAACTGATCACATATTGATGATGCAAATAAACTACAAGACTTCTGGCATGTATGGTTAGAAAAAAAAACAAACAACACGCAAAATGTACACTTCATAGCCACGCAAAACCCTTCTGGATTTATGGCAGGTGACTGCAAACCTGGAAGTAATATCCTGCCCACACGCAACTCTTTAAGCGCTACCCAATTAATGCTACATGGGCTATTCCGTAAGAGCACAACAGTTAACTATTAGAAATTGTTAGTCATGCCTTCGGTAAATACTCAACGCAGTATAATAAACAGATCAACAGAAGCTGCAGATGGAATACATTAAGAGAGGCTACAGCTCGACATGACTACAGACTGGCTCCACATATGGTACTTAGACTAGTGTTAAAGATTTTGATGGATACATACTAACTGAACAGATTATGGCCATATTATATACCATAGATTATAGATAAGTGGCTTCATGAGACACCTGTAATGTAGGGAATTAAGGTAAATATGACTTGTATTACAGTCTGTACATACATACAGAACATACTGATGATCTGAAAGCACAACAAAGTACGTAAAAATGCTCAAAAAAAGAAAAGAAAAAAAAAAACCTGACAGTCTTAAACGCATAATTTTCTGGTGGATATTTCATCATGGCACTTGTATTGGCTTACATCTCTGTAAAGAGCAAAAACACAAGTTTCCCAGTTTTGTTATCATTCAAAACAGAGACTATTTCCCCAGCTTCACATTCAATCTGACCACCGTCCTCAAACTCTAAACCACATAAACCACCCGTTAGCCAAGTCCACCCCACGTTTCTCCAACAAAATTCTTTTGTTGCATTGTTCACACATTCCTCCCTGGCCATGTTTATACAGATGCAATTCCATGTGCGCTCTAGGGTTCCCAAGGAGTCCTTCTCCTAAGGCAAAGATGTGCTGTTTTGATCAAAGGCTTCAGCGCTAGTACGGAGACACTTGTTTTGATTGTTTTTTTTCCCCCACCTTTTTTTTCCATTGGGGATACAGGGTAACATATCCATCTGTTGCCCGTATGGATCCACCTTGGTCGTCATCGGGACAAGTGTAGGCTTCTTCTTTTTCTGCCATCCCACACTCCTCGTTCAACCACGTTTACTCAGCTGGTCCCCACACCAGTCACCAGAGCTTTGTTTTCACATTGCAACATTTGTTAACTTAATGCTCTGGAGCAAGTTTCAAAAGAAAGATTATTTGGCTCGACAACAGATTTATTGATGCATGACATCAAAAACCCGCAAAGCAGCACAGATATAAAATAATGCAGAGACGTAAATTTAGGTTTATGCATTAAATTGCAAAAAACTCAAGCTGAGAATTTGACTTTTTTGAAAGTGTCTCAAGTTTTTCAAAGATCTCCCAAAAACTGTGCCACTAAGTGCATTAGTATGCCTCAACAATAAATAAATACATTAATTTAAAACATCAGTTAATTAATTCATTAATTTTCTGAACCCGCTTCATCCTTTCCAGGGTTGGGGGGACGGGTCATAGTAGCCTATCCCAGATACTCAAGGGTGAAGGCGGGTGCAACCCTGGACAAGTCGCCAGTACATTAATTCATATATTTAGATAAAAGATCTGAAAAAGGCATTGGGCACTGACTTTGAGGTAACCTGGAGAACCTGCCATCTAGCCCTCCCTCGCTGAGAATTTGGTTACACAGTCCACATGGTTGTTTTCTTGCTTGATTGGATTATGGCCACACACCTCAAGCCAGCAGTCAATGGGGAAATGAGGTGTCAACACACTAGTGTTTATTCAACACTCATTTATTTTTCTACCGGAAGCCAAAGCCAGCTCGACCGTAGAAGACACCAGATGAGTTACAGGGATTTCCTTCAAGCAGTCAGATTCTCAACAGAGGGGGTTGTGCTGTACTTCAGTGATAATTATCTTACGAATAGTAATCTAATTGTTTTAGTGTTCTGGGATGATTAAAAAATAAATAAAATAACTAAATAAAAATCTTTACTGAATTTAAGTCCATGTAAAAATCCGATATTCCAATACAGTAAATCAGATTAACTGTGACAATAACAATGACAATATGAACTAACGTGAAGAGAGCACAGTGTTCTAAACACACGTTAAAATGTTACCTTTGTCTTGTTTCTTGTCTGTTTTACAACTGAGAGGTTTGAGCTTTTAAAACTTCAGGCTGTGTATCTATATGACCAATCTAAAAGAACCGGTAATGGGAAGACACCAGGAAGTCTCTAATGCTTCCAGTCAGCATGAAGTGCCATCAAAATAAAAATCTGCACAGTAGCTGCTGCTTTAAAACAACTGGGGCAATTGAAAATTCTCCTCCCAATTTATGCCAAATGCCACTTTATAAACATTCTTGCATGGCTGCCAAGTGTCTGCACTGCTTTATGCCCTTTCTCTTAATTGAAAACGTTATAGGGGTGCATTACACTTGGGGTTTTTATAAGCTGTGCTATAAAGCCCTAGCAGGCCCTGAGAGGGGAAACTGCCCATTAACTTATAAGGTCCAGGCCTTGGCTCTCTTAATTGACAACCTCTAGGCTACTTTCATCACTTGTCGACTTCATAGCAGCAGTCAATGCTTCCTCCAGGATGCTGTTGCATCTTTGACACGAGGGTGTTTGTGACAAAGAGCAGTCTGCCGCCAATGCCAGGGCGAGGGCTCTAGGCTGTCCATAAAACAAGCACACACATTCCTCTCCTACTTCCAAACCATCTGAGAAGCTGCATTTAACCATGTGAATACTGCTCTGGAGCCGATTCAACAAGAAGAATGGATATTTTGTATGCTTAAGCTCTACACAATTCGGCACAGGGCACAATGTGTCGAGAAATGCATCTGCTTCTGCTCTGTCCAGTCCATTTCTACAGCTACAAATCCAAACAGTCAAAGACACACACACTTAAGACCCACTGGTGTGACACTCACTTCACACTCTAATTTGGCAGGATCATCAGCTTTGTGCCTCTGGAAATTCATGTGCCCTGAATTAGAGCCACATGTCACAATGTTGTTGACTAGTGCAGACACACAAGAATATTAAACTCACTTAAATAGTTTACAACTGACAGTCAAACTGGGAGAAGCTCTGATCTGGCTTGTGTGACAGCTTACAGGAGCTGATGAACTACAGTGCCTCACACCGACTCTCAATGCATCACACTTTTGCACAAAAGACTTGCACATTAGCATACATATGGTTTCATTTGCAGACAGTCATAATTTAATTTACACCAAGGGAATGCTGTAACTGCCTTTACATAACGTATTGCATCACACGTGGTGGTTGCTGGGAACTTGTTAAAATGTAGTCTGTATAAAACATGACGAATTATTTTTTACCACTTTGACAATTTAAAGCAGCAATCATCATATGGTAGCCTGTGGGCCCAATTCCAGACCACCAAAGCTTCTCAATCAGTATACAGGATGTTAGTGAAGTCATAAATGACAGGAATAAAATATGCCTTTTGGTACGTAAAATTTACGAGTTATATACTGAGCCAAATATTGGCTTTAAGGCTATAAATCTGTTACTTACCAACAAGTAGTCAACGTACTACATGCTTTTACCACCACAAATAGAGTAACAAAACTAAAATGAAATAAGACTAATATCCTGCCATTCTGCTGTATTGCGCAACTATCTACCGGTACTCTTAATCATTTAAATCAATATATTTTTAGTAGCAAACCAACACAGTAACACTACACACAACTGTAACAATATAGCATATAAACATGCATTTATCAATACAAGTAACAGATTAACCAACATAAATGCAGCCCTAATGATGCCTAGATGACATTCATTGACACAAGTTACAGAATTACAATGGATATGGGCAGATCATCTACAAACCATGAATCTCAAAAGCAGACTTTGTGTGAAATCCATTTAGTAGATTACAAAGATTTAAAATAATAAAGACTGAAAATTAAAGATATGACGAGTCTTCATCTGAACAAGCAGTACAGAAATACATCTATAGCTGATCAAAAATAACCAAACTGGGAGACGAACTGACAGAGCAAGCCCAACACTGACATTTCAATCCACACAGACACATCTCTAACAAAAAGATCAACAGTATGACTTATAAACTGCATGGCCAAAGACAGAAAGTCGTACATGCAATATTTCAATGTACTACCTTTGGTTTTCGATCGCAGGAGATATTCACTGTGACATCTTTTTGTCATATAATACTGAACTGTATGTCGTGTCACAAAAACATTCAGAATATTTTTTTAATCCATAGTTACATTATTTATTATTGATGATGGAGCCCCTATTATCTCTAATGTCATGAAGGCTGGACAATTCCAGGACTGATCAGGACCATCAGGCTTGTGTTCAGGGAGAATGAGACATTATGTTCGCCCATGGATTAGCTCCCATAAAGTCCAGACTCTAATTTGGGATGTGATGAAGACTTGATGCAACTGTCCGATTCTCCATCATCAATAAAAAAAAGGAATGCAACTATGGATCTCACAAGGAATGCAACTACGAATGTCTGCTGTCAATAAAACCAAATAGGTTTTCAGTGGTACAGTGAAATATTATGTGTGACTTTTTTGGGGGGCCGACAGTATGTCATTATCATGCATCATCAAATATACTGACAATATCATTGAATTAAAAAAAAAATGACACGTGCAGTTAGGTAAGAGACATACACTTAAATGTAAAACAAAATCTGTCAGACATGCTAACGTAAAGACTTAGACTTCCTTTATTGTCACTACACATACAATGAATCTGGTAACGAAATGTCATAGACTGGCAACTGATAACCCAAAATAAATATGGAAAACAGAAAAGTGCACAATTGCTGAAGTGAATCCAAAGCCATAAGTGGCCGCAGTGCAAGGTGACAACAGAAAATTCACACCGTCAATATAAATAAGAAATAAATAAGATGGACAGTAACAATGTGTAACAACACATGTAACAACAGTGTAAATATTACACATCAGTGTATCAGTACTATAAACAGTGAAAATACTGCACATCAGTGTAAACAGTACTATAAACAGTGAAAACCATTACACATCAGTGTAAACAGTACCAAAACACTATACATCAGATTTAGTATAAAATGAACCATGCACATCAGTCTCCCTCATCAGCAAACTCCTCTGATGAACAATGTAGCTGTGGTTAAATGCACTAAAATGACACTAGGAAGACTTCTACCTTTCTTCAGAACCTGACTCTAGTAATAGTAAAATTATGTAAGAGAAGGATTAAATGATCTATTACGGGTTTGAAAAACGTTCAAGGCAAAATATGTCACATTCCCCAACAAACAATTAAATCTTCTCTTTAACATGTTAATACTTGTGTATATGCAAATTACCAAGTCTGGAGATTGTTGTAATCGGACCGGAGGGGAATTAAAACTTGTAGTCAGTATGGTGTCTGTCAGTCAAATGTAGTGGTGCAAAAAGGTATGGTATTTGCTTTGGACATGGCATGGCAAAGCAAATTCATTTGTACAGCACAATTCATACACAGGGCAATTCACACCACATTACAAAAATGGGAAAGAGAATATTTATTAATACTCAATTCCAATTAAAACCCAATCAATAAAACATAAATAATGATCAACTGAAATGAAACAAAAGAGGACAAATAGAATATTTTCAGTTGTCTTATGCACTATGTCCTATGGAGTGAAGAAGAAGGAAGCCTACGAAATGGCGTGAAATCAACTGCCTGTTTTCAGTACAATTTAATTACAATCCACATGTTGATGGCATTCAGAGTAAAAATAAGACAAAATTCAACAGAACATCCCCACTACACGTACACAGGGACACAGTAATGTCATCCACGAAGACCTGGCAATTAGTCTTTTGTCTTTTATGCCAAACTGTGCATAAACTTGTTTTTCCCTTTGAGGTACTGACATGCAGAGAACGGGATCTGAAGCAAGGGTTGTCAATACGGGTTGAGTACTGTAAACGCTTTCCCATTCTCATTCAAGGCGGAAAAAATGCATATCTAGAAAGGTGTTTGACACTTGTGCTGGTAAAACTCAATGACAAACAGTGATAACGTTGCAAACATTTAGCAAGTGACATTTGACAAAGAAACGCTATCACAATACGTTAGAACGACACAATACATTACGATATTCAACCACAGACTGCCTTCTTTTAAATGACAGTGCATTTATAATATAATGAGAATTTATATTAAAAAAAATATTAACACTGACTTACTGTGGAAAAAGTCGCTTTACAGCTGCGGTTATGTGCGCCGCCATGTTTCCTCAGACTCTCTGAGCAGCAATTGGGTGAAAAACGACGTCGGTCCTGAACATGAGGGGTTTTGATTGGCTAGAAAATTAAGAGGGGCGGGTTTTAGGAAATGGTAAGCACATGGGAGAGAGTAAACAGCAAGTGCAGAGGAGCATAGTACTGTAGAACTGTGGAGAGGAGGATAACAGCAGGAAATTAAACATGGAAATTATCAAAACAGTTGGGTTAACTCTAATTTCATTTACAAGATCATTCAGAATATAGGAAAAAATAAAATGATTGCTGGTAATTACATTAATTGGTAGTTTGGAAAACATAATGATCCAAATCAGTGCTAGACTATTCGTTATATTATGTAGGCTATAGATTAAGGATCTGTGCATAGTTGGGTAAATTTTTGCCCGACAGATGGTCTCTGTTTTCAAAGACTTTGGTGTTTCTGCTCTTTGAGATAGAACAGAGTCAGGCCGAACCTTACAACAGAGAGAAACAGGGAGGAGTAAAGGGAAAGAGAGAAGAGAGATTTGAGTACGTCACCCCAGGAGTTCTCTCTCTCAGCAGTGGTGAATTACTACGACTACCATCAGCCAGGTCCAAGTGTGGTGCACAAATGACACGCAATATTTGCCATGATTAAGTCAGCAGGGGATTTGCTCCAAATGTCAGCATTCAGAGGACTGACATTGGGCTGTGGGTATATTTAAATTGACTGCTGTAGTTACTTCAGCTATCCTTCTGTATGAAAGTAGATGAGGCAGACATATTTTGAGGTGAATTAAGAAAAAATTAAGTGTTCATTACCCTTCAGCAGCCACACCACAGCACCTTACCTCTTTACAAAAAAATTATGTTTTGTTTTGGGTGCAGAAAGTTTGCCCTTTTGGCATAGCATGATAGTTTATGCAATACAGATCCTACAGAATTGTGGTTATTGCTAAAAATATATTTCAGGTGGATCATACAGGTTGGCCTTGGATTAAGCAGATTTCTGACACGTTCCTCTGACACTTCTATAGATTTAGTAGCGCATAAGCAATTATTGCCACACTGTGGAAAAAAAAGCCCAAATTTAAACAAGAAACATATTGATAAAATGAAGTTAAAATCACTTATTTCAAGCAGAAGAATATGCCAGTGCGGGAAAACAATTTTCTCAGCAAGAAATCCCAAAGTTAGTATTAAATTCTTGTCATTCACATTCTTAAAACTGGACTGACTTTTAACTCAAAACAAGGACACATGTTGGAGGTCTTGAACCAGTGAACTCTGATTCTTTATGTATCTACTCAATCCACACAACTAATAAAATACATCTTTGTGTCAGATATGCAACGATGTTTTCTCCTTATTTTAAGCAATAGTCCTTGTAAATAAAACAGGTCTAACATCTATTATCTGTCGTTTACAATCGTCTCAGAATAATGGAATTTGAAAATGATAAAACTTAACAATGATTTTCCATTAATACATCACTGTAGTACTACTCTGTCAATGGATTGCTGTATTTAAATTTGGTTAAACCCTAATCTGTGGAAATAAATTGTGATATTATGGTATGCCAATACATTTGATCAAAGGTTAGTATGTCTATGCATTTGGTCATAAGTCATATGTCACATGTTAGTTTCCTGTTTGAGTGTCTTTGGCTGGATGTAGAACTGATGCCTTGTCTGTTTCCATCAGAGCTGAAGATAGTCTGGTGGAAAGAGGCGTAGAGTTTCACGTGGGAAACTTGGGATTTGATTCATGGAGAAGATGCCCTCAGGGTAGAGTCTATATTGTCTGTCCAAACAAAAACTGAAAAACCAAACCAACAAAATCTAAACCAAACCTGGGAAATGAACTTTGTGTTTGGTGAATTTGTCATCCATTTCAATTTCTCAATTTCCTTCGGGGACCCAGGAAGCAACAGGACAAAGACCAGTACCCACCTTGTGGGATTGAACCAGCTGGGAAAACCAGCTAGTTCAACAAGCCAAAGCATTATGATTATTTAAATTGTGTGTCATACTCATCCTCCGACAATGGAGCTTGTTTAAAATGAATATTAATTAATGTTGCAGTATCTAAGTGATGATAATTCTTATGACAACAGTCATAATATACAGTATGTCAATAAATTAGGTCATTCCATACATTGATAAATGTGGTCATGCTTAAATTAATCAGGAGTATTGCTTAAAATAAGGACAAAATATTGATTGCATATGTGGAAAAACATCGCTTGCTCATGTTGCGCATTGTTAGCTGCAAAGTCTGACCTAGAAAAGGGAAAATATCTGTTCTAAAAACAAGGCTGACATTCATGCACTGCCAGGAGATTTTTTTCTATCAGCACTTAAAACTAGAAAAAAAAACAGATTAATATTCTCAAAATTATTTGCAGTGTATCCAGTAAAGCACAGCATGTCAAGTTCGGACAGTGACACAAATGTTGTGACCTTGTTTTGTGCACTGCGGGAATTAAATGATCAAGATGTGATTGAAGTGAGAACTTTCAGCTTTAATTCACGAGATTTTATATTTGAGTTAAACCCATTACATTAAAGCTGAACATCCACACTTCAGTCACATCCTGATTCTTTCATTTTGCCTCCTGTGTAGTGGCATCAAGAGGCAAAATTACAACATCTGTGGCACTGTCCAAATATACAGTATGTCTACCAGACTCTTTCTATTTGACCCTTACACCTCAAATTGACCCGTTTTTTTTTTTTCAACCACATTTTTTTTTACAGTAAGTTTGAAACAGATCTTAGCATGTCCAGGTAAAAAAAGAAAAGTACATTTTTGTCTGCACAAAAGAGGCCTATGTGGACATCACTTCTTACATGGGATAAAAACACAATGCAGTTGGAAAATTCCATCCACGGGTTACTTGGAAACTACCTCTTTCCCTCCCCCTTCCGTTCATCGAACACAATTGTTGTCTACTAATCCAGTTTTGATAGCATTTGGCACACTTTCTTTGGATCACAGCAAGATGCTCAACTTCCATTCTGGTCTCCCCTAGGAACCTCTGAGCCCAAGAAAGCAGCCGACACCAGGTCGCGCCAGAGCAGGGGGGTTCTCTGTCTACTCATAAAGCACAGAAAATTATTTTTTGATTCAAGTCACCCCTCGCCACACAAACACACATGCGCACACGATTGGCCAGTCTGATTCCTAATTCTGGATATGTAGCGAAATGTGTTTATTCTTGTCAATCTGTCACATTGTTAAATGTTGCAATCACCTAATGACCCCCCTGTAAGGCAATAGAATATAAAATATTATGTCAAAGGCAGAAGCATTTTGCCTTTGTCCCCCCTCTGTACGCCCTGATCCAAATGGACAATGCATCACTAGGCCTTGATGCCTCAGAAGTCTGGGTTCATTAAAATCTTGAACGAGTGCCAAAGCTGTAGTCATAGATAAAAGGAATATGAAAGGATAACGAAATTTATGGATGGCAAGTCACCACCTCACTCTGGCATTTATAATAAACAAATGGTTTCTGTTTCCAATTTAAATTTCTCATTATACTGTGACTTTTGGAAAATGTGTTTTGATTTACCAACATTTTATCTGAAAAACTGTATAATTGATTAGATTTACATGGCTCTGATTTTAATGCTGATCGCCTGCCTTCCCCTACAGCCCCCGCCCCAACCCAACACTCACCAAAAAAGAATGATCTGAACAGCTCCTGAGGCACATTAACATCATATAAAGCAAACCTACATATCAAACAGGTTTTTTTTTCTGATAAAATAATTGGCTTTAACCGGCACAGAATCCAATTCATCCTTTTGAAAGAAACTTCTGTGAGGGCACACACACACACACACACACACACACACACACACACACACACACACACACACACACACACACACACACAC
>JAPTHA010097107.1:0-20366 GCA_029814585.1 Gymnapogon annona | reverse complement strand
TCGTGGTTGAAATCGAAATCGCAATATCTGCCAGAGAAATCACAATACAACTCTTTTCTGGAAATCGTTCAGCCCTAGTTTGGTGAGAGTGTAGCCAGACAGCATAGGATGGTGGTGTTTAGGATGACTCTGGTGGTGAGGAAGATGAAGAGTGCAAAGGCAGAAAAGAGGACAAAATGATGGAAGCTAAAAAATGAGTTTGTTTGGCAAGGAAGAGAGACAGAGATGTGCAGTAGTGTAGTGAGAGCAGGGAACAGGTAGAAGAGAAACTGGAGAGGCGGAGGTTTGCCCTGGAAAGGAGGGGAATGAAGGTCAGCCTTAGCAAGACAGAGTACGTGTGTGAATGAGAGGGACCCAAGTGGAAGAGTGAACTTACAGGAAGAAGAGATAAAGAAGGTGGAGGATTTTAAGTACTTAGGGTCAACAGTTCAGAGCAATGGAGAGTGTGGAAAAGAAGTGAAGAAGCGTGTGCTGGCAGGATGGAACGGGTGGGGAAAAGTGTCACGTGTGATGTGTAACAGAAGAGTTTCAGCTAAAATGAAAGTAAAAGGTGTATAAAACTATGGTGAGACCAGTCATATGGACTAGAGACAGTGGCACTGAGGAAAAGATAGAAGGCAGAGCTGGAGGTGGCAGAGATGAAGATGCTGAAGTTGTCTTTGGCATTGGCCAGGATGGATAGGATTAGGATCGAGTACATCAGAGGGACAGTAGATGTTAGGGGTTTTGGAGATAAGGTCAGAGAGGCCAGGCTGAGATGTTTTGGACATGCCCAGAGGAGAGAGAGTGAATATAGTGGTAGAAGGATGCTGAGTTTTGAAGTGCCTGGCAGGAGGTCTGGAGGACGACCAAAGAGGAGGTTTATGGAAGTAGTGAAAGAGGATATGAAGGTAGTTGGTGTGAGAGTAGAGGATTCAGAAGACAGGGTTCGATGGAGGCAAGTGATTCGCTGTAGCGACCACTCAAGTGAAAAGCCGAAAGGAAAAGCACAACAATATTTTGCACTTATGTATATTTTGTTCATTCAATCATTCATCTTCCAAACCCGCTTTTATTTATATTTGCCCAGTGCATTTTGTACACAATACTTGCACAAAATTTTTATGTACATTTAGAGCAATACAAAATCTTCCTCTGAAATGAAAGAAATATTCTGAATCTGAGTGTTAGAACATTAACACTACGTTGATCTTTTTAAATGACTCAATGAAGGAATGTATACATTTTACACAGATTTCACAGATTAAATAAAAAGACACATGAGGCCAACACAAAGTTGTAAGTGATATCTATCTAAAGAAGAAATGGGAATTGATAAGAATTTAACACTTCCCATCCCATTATGGAGTTTGCTTATCGATCAGATTCCTTATCAAGTCCCCGTAGGTGAGCGAAAGAAAGAGTACAAACAGGTTTGTTTGAATTAACTGTCTTTTACATTTTTATCTCTCCACAGAAAACGTAACATATACAACAATGTCAGATGATGCCGGGCCTGGTTCCAGATAGGCCTGAATCAGAATCAGGAATGTTAAAGGGGAACAAAGCAGTGACAGAAGGAGCAACTGGGTGTTTTTGTATGTCAGGGGTATTTCATTTGATGCAAGCTTTGCAAGTATGCCACACGGTCCTGGTGTCATCTTTTCATGTGAAAAGTAGACATACTTCGGAGCATTTCTGTCTCAATGCCTTGTTGGCAACGTTCTATACCAACACAATGAAGTGTAGGTGTGATCGATCATCCATGCAGAAGGCAGGAAGGCAAATGATTTTAAGTAATCGAGCTTCCACAAACTGGTTCCTAATTTATTTTCTAATAATTTATTTTTGATTTTTCACAGAACAACAGTACAGTTACAATCACACACTATGAGATGACACCCCCAACCCACAATAGCAGGGTCAGAAACGAAAGCCAAAAGAATGAATAAAAAGAAGACAAACACACTAACAGACAAAAAACAAGAAACAAATAAGTGAACTGTCCAAGGACAAGTTGTTATTTTTGGACATGTCTTTTGCACACTTTGACTTTTTTTGACCTATTCAAATCATCTTAGAATCCTTACACAGAGAATGACTAATACACTAATTGATTACAAAATATTCCATAGCAGCAGCTCTTAATTAAAATCAAGTTACCTGAAAAAAATATTCTTTTTGGGTTTGTTTTTGTGGGTGAGAGAGGTCATCTAGTATTGTCTAAATGTACCTGTGGTGTTATCCTATGAAAAATCCCCAAAAAAATTCCAGATTTTACAGTAACAAAGACCAAATACACAAAGCACACAATAGCAAAAACAGCATATAAACAATGATTAAAACATATAGTTATTACACTGTTATTGATGATTTATTTAACATTTTTCCCAGGGTAGCCACAGTGAATCCAATTTGCATATTTGATTTTACTGGAGTTTTACGTCAGATGCCCTGCCTGACACAACCCACTTGGACGCTCAACCCGGGAGTCGAACCCGGGTCCCCTATGCACCAGCCTGGGGCCTTACCAACTGAGGTTGGTAAGGCCATGTTCATTGTCAGACCAACTCCAGCGTTGTTTTGAGAGCCAATACAGCTATGTTCAGGGTATTTCACAGGATAACACACAAATTATGTGACACTATATGGTGCGCTGCGCCACCACCCCATTAATTTCAGAACACATGTCTGCTGTGTACAAGTCCAGGCTGTCTTATCTCAGTTACCTCTTTGGCTTGGCAATGTAAATTGGTCAATGATGGAAAAAGGTGGTATCACCATCTCACCTTTTTTCTGGGATTTCAATGTTAATGTGGCTAATGAACTGCAGATGTGGTAGGAGATGTGCAGACAGACAGGTCACATTGACACATCAGCTGTCGATGCAGGGACTGGTGGTTTGATCCCCTGTCTGCACCTGATAGCACCATCCTGTTGTTAGCTGCATAACTTAAGAGCCAACACACTAACAAAAAGCAGCTCCCACCTGTCCAGGCTCCATTAGCAAATAGAATTATATTGTTCCAGGGCTAGCATGTAAACATCAGCAGCTCCCATCCATCACTGTGTCCCAGCATTGTCCTAACATTTGAAACAACAATGATCTAAACTTAAGATTATAACTTGTACAAGATAAAAGCATCATAGAACAACAGCTAAGACCAAACAGTTTAACTGTTATGTCAGTCACTACTCAAATGAAACAAATTAGACACAAATCATAGAATGAACTACATCTCACAAAAACAACTGACAAAATTCTGTGGCTGCTAATAAAAATGCAACACCTGATTCAGACAAAGAGCGATCTAGTAAATTAAACAAACATATACCAATGTGACACCAACAACCATGATTACTAATAGGGGTGCAATGGTACATGTCGCATTATTGTACTGTTTGGTATTTTTCCAACGGCATAAAACCCCACATACATATATGTGGTGTTATGCAATGGATTGCAGAGCGCAAACATAGGAAAGTGTCCTGAGAAATTGAGACTTTTATGCTCAATTATGAAAGCTCAAATGTTCATGGACAATGTGATGACAGTGCAATGCTCTCTTCTTCCTAGGGTCAGCATAACAGAAAATTATTGGGAAGCACTGTTCTAAGCCCCGGGGCACTGCATCCGGCTCCAGCTGGCCTCTGCGTCCTAACCAAACTGTGTACTGTGACTCAAGAACGACAATATGTACCCTAATCATAGATAACCTGTACCATTGCAGCCCTAATTACTAGTAAGTATGCTAACATTTCTGCTAGCCATGAAGCATCCAGGCATTGTTCATGTAACTGAGAGCATCATCAAGAGTGCACAAATGCTCTGAAATATAATAAAATTTATCTCTGCGATACTTACAAGTGCAGCGGCAACAACGCCAAGTCTGCATCCCCTTTGTTCCTGGTTTGGTCATTCACTCTTTTCTTCTTCCTCCATCCTT
Organism: Gymnapogon annona; assembly: GCA_029814585.1. Classification (NCBI taxonomy): domain Eukaryota; kingdom Metazoa; phylum Chordata; class Actinopteri; order Kurtiformes; family Apogonidae; genus Gymnapogon; species Gymnapogon annona. The sequence continues at coordinate 16,440 of JAPTHA010097107.1, read as the reverse complement.
TGACAATGGCCCCCTCTTCATTTTCTCTGCTGGCCTTGTTACGGCAAACGCCTGTGAAATGAAGGCATGGCTGGCTTGTGTTTACAGTTAGCCAGTCGTAACTAGCTGGAGGTGCATTTCTCATAATAAATCGCGATGTTCCTCATGAGAGATAAGACTGAGACCACAGGCCTAGGGATATAGAGATGGTGTTGAGCAGTTGCAAGTGGCATATTCTGCCCTTGAGGCAAGGCAGGGGGCTTCCATTAGACTTAGACCTCCTTTATTGTCATTATAACAAGCCTCCAACAAGCCATTTAAACAGCACAATCACTCTGAAACAGATTAGTCGAGATAAAAATGATGCACAATTCTCCTTGAAGTGAAGCTGTCCTAAAACTGAAGCGCATGTTTCATGCTACATGAAAAAAACAAGGATCTGTCATTATGTACATTTTATACATTATATTGGCTTTTAGCACTATATTACTAATTAATGTAAGTGTTCTACTGTTCCACTGCTCTACTAATTTTCCTTTTCCCTATGTTCGGAAACTTTCATTTGAGGGGGCACAACTCAACTCAAGTGGTAAGTCTGAAGTCACAGACACCTTTAAGTTCATTCTATATTACCTGTCTGTTTTGTCAGGAACTCCACTCAACCCTCAGCATGGGTTGAGTGGAGTAGTCTGTGTCACAAAAATTTTAAGGTGAAGGAACGATCTTACGGATGAGTGGCTTTCACCAATCCAGGTAAAATGTCCGATCGCGATGCAACTTTACACAGGTAACTTCCATGTAATTGGATTGTGTGCTTGAGCTGATTACCACAATAGAAATGCACCCAGCCAAATCCAGGTGATGGGAGTCATTGGGTCAGCTGGCATCCTTATCAGTAAATATTAAAGCAATATGAGCTAAAGAACCACCGCAAAAACAGTGTCACATTCTGCCTTAAGACACAAAATTCAGACATTTGTGGGTGATACAGACACACAAAGACACAGGTCAATCTGTTGCTATTAAAATGTCTTTCATTCCTGAATGCTGCAGCCTCGCGGAGGTTTTGGAGAGGCAGCTGTATGACTCAAATTGACAGAACCCAATAAGTGTGAAATATGCAGATTGCTCTCTGGGTGATTGGCCAACATGTTCAAGCTCTGGTGTGATGCGTCAAAAAACAAAGCTTTCACACCATCTGCCTTCAAATGTTAACATTCTCCAGGATGGTTCTGCAGCATTTGTTTATAATTTCATCTTGCAAGTTTTGTCTACTGTGGCTGTCAATAAATCAAAAACCAATTGGATTGCATTGTCATAACATCCTAATTAAATTCAAGCATCGACAAATGACTAGATATTTGTTCGGTCAAAACAAGCAAATAATACACTGTGACAATTAAATCATTGGACTGAAAATAGCTTTGTAGAGACCAATTAATTGGGCTGATTACAGCTCATTACCAATTAATCAACATTGGTCAACATGTAACTGATGTAGTGCCTAGAACGCACTAACACTGTCTTCTTCTCACTAAAACCAGTGTTTCCTTATTTCCTGCAGAATGGATGTTAGTCTGGCAGTGTGTAATGGGGGGCAGGGAGCAGTGTGTAGGGTTTCCTTTATAAGTTAACAAACTGATCAGCTCCTTTGTACTGTTGTACACTGTAAAAGATTAACTTCGCTCTTGTTACTGAGCAAGCTACTGAATATGTTGAAAATGATTTATTCACTTAGCCAACCTGCTGATCTGCTGAAATTGTGGTTGGGTTGTGGTTGAACAGCAGGACAGTACTATTGAGTATAGGGTATGTGTGACAACGGTCTGTAATACTTGAAGATGCAGGTAGTGGGGTAGTGGTGATTTACGTGGCCTCTGAGAGGGCTGTGGATGTGAAACTTAGGTTGGTGCTTGTAATGATCCAATATTGAGCCTTGTGATATCAATTAATAATCTTTCATCAATCTTTCACATTTAGATGAAGCTATTTGTGATGCAGTAAACATTTCCATAAGCATTTGTGAACAAAATGGTTACTCCCACTGCTTTATCCTTTGGCTGCACCTGATAATTGACTGTCCTATCAAAAGTAATGTGCTCAATAATTGATGCCAGTTATTTCAGTGTGGCATTTTGCCAGTTAAAGTCCTAAGGAGTGAGGAAGCCTTTAAACTGGACCAAATCCATGCTTCATGCTGTAAATTGACGTGTTACATTCTTTACTGGATTTAGATAGGACTGGCAGATAAACTCTTTGTATGCAGTGCTCAGACGCTTTTGCAGCTGAGGTCTCTACCTCTGTCTTGTAGACCTCAGCTGCAAAGTGCCTGAGCTGGGATTTTTTTCGGCTGATAATGGGAGCTAAAGGAAACGATATCTGATATATTGGCTGATATCAGATGTCATGGTTGATAACCTACATATAGGCTGATGTAAGAAATAAGAACATTGACACAGGATACGGTATATATTGTACATGAACACAAATTCTTACAATACCAAAAATAGAATTCAAGACTAAGAAGCAGAACGCTGTTGACCTAAAAAAAATTTCAAAGTGTCATTCACGAAACCACCTGCCTGCTTAATTAGTCATATTTAATAGCTATTGAAAAGTTCCATCTGCGCTACTGGATATTTGCAACCAGCTCAAAAGTAAATTCCATCTGGCTTCCATACATTTTTACATTTTGTGGGGGAGGGGCAAGCAAACACTCACGTGAAATTTTGCAGGGTTTCAGGAGGTAGGGAAAAAATAAGAGCTTCACAATAGGTCACATAAACTATGAACCCCCCCACACCACACCAATTGAATAAGTAGGACCGAAACCGTCCGATCCTCACGCTACTCCCCATTGCACACTGCCAGACTAACAAATCCATTCTGCAGGAAAGAAGGAACAATGTTAGTCAGCAAGTGAAAGACTTGATAAAGACGACATTGCCTTAAATCCTTGTGTGTCTCTCTTGGGAACGGACACAATCTGGAGAGAGCTGACTGCTGTAGTTTGGTATATTTATGCATTTTTGCTCCAGGAAAAGACTAGGAAAAACCTGTCACTCGATAAGACCAATATTTCAGGAGATATCAGTAATATTGGAGGACAGCAGCCTTGCAATATCAATGCCAAGAATAATAAAACCATTACCTAGCAACAGATAAATAGGGCCACATTGTCATGGTGTCAATTTCCATGTGCAGAAACAGACATGACAGCGGAGAGTTTATCTTCTTCTTTTCCTTTTCGGCTTTTCCTTCAGGGCGCCACAGCGAATCACTTGCCTCCATCTAACCCTGTCTTCTGAATCCTCTACTCTCACACCAACTACCTTCATATCCTCTTTCACTACATTCGTAAACCACCTCTTTGGTTTTCCTCTAGATCTCCTGCCTGCCACTTCAAAACTCAGCATCCTTCTACCAATATATTCACCATCTCTCCTCTGGACATGGCCAAACCATTTCAGTTTATTGAGTCAGTGTGACTGGAATTTACTAATAATGTAAAGAAAGTAAAGTAATTAACTGCATCAGAGGGAGTAGTACTCATGGTTCCCCACGGGTCAACAGCCTACCCAGATAGCAAAATTATTTTACATTTGGCCATAAAACTGGCTTGCCATTTTGACAAGGTTCTGGATGGTGGTATGATGGTGGTACAGTCCAACCAATCCAATGAAATGATATGACGATAATGACATTCCCGCCTTTTGCACAATGTTTTGGCTTTACAAAATACGTCAACAGACCCAAAACACTTCCATATTTGGAACCAGAAATGACTCAATCTTCTGGATTGCCATAAAAATGGCATACCATCCCTAAACTTGATCCCACTCTTTTTGCTGATGAGACATATGCCACAGCCTCCTTATCCATTATGGATAACCTTAATCATATCACAGTTAAGCCAAAAGGCTTTTGTAGTGCCAAAAGAGAATTAATCCAAAAATGCCAAATGGATGCCATAATACGATAAAATATTTGCTATTATTTGATAAGATCTGGGTAGTAACTTTTAATAGACACACAAGTAATTACTCAGCACTAATTATTACAGGCACTATAATTGCTCATTTCACTTCAAAATCATTTCCACGTGAGTGCTTTTTATCTGAAACTGTCGATATAGGAAATGGTCGCCATTAACAGCCGTTAAAATAAAACCGCAGAACAGCCGTCAGGGAATCACTTGTGGAGTTGTTAAAGCACAGACATAGTTCATAGGATGAACAAGGTTCAAAATTTCAATCCCTGAATTACACAACAGAAGCAGATATTGATACTGGACTGGATCAACCCCATCACCAGTGCTAATATCAATAAATCAAATTTAAGAAAAAAATACTTGTTCTCACAAGGGGCTGAAATGTTGGCAATTTACTTTCTCAATGTGAATTACCCAAAAATGTACCCTAACATCACACTGAGTTTAACAGAGGGAAACAAAGACAAAAGATCAAATGCACTTGCTTTCATTTGATTATGAAATTGATTGTCTCAACTATACTTTAAAAACTGACAAAGAGAGGTTGTCAAAAAGTGCTTTTCTTTCCGTGTGCCGATTATCAAAAAAGGTTTTAACAGACTTGCATACTAATAGACTGTGATTTAAATTCCACTGGTGACTATAAATTTTAAAAAAATCTAATTGTGGGTTGTGGTAACACCTGTTCCAGGGGATGAAAAGAACACTCAGACTGGGCATAGTGTAAGGAAGCCGAAATCTGAAAACCTTGACAAGGTGCCAGATTGATTTTTCCTGTGTTCAGAAAGGTCCCTCACAGAAACACGAGTAACTCAATGTGCTCAGCCAAGTCAAAACTGCCATGCTTTCCAAATTACAAAAGCTAGTCAACAAGATTCTCAAAACATCAGTCATTATATCTGTTTCCTTCTTTTTTGTTTTTTTAAATCGATAGTCACTGCAGTCATTAACGTAACACCATCAGCAGAATCTACTTGTTTCAGCTCACAGGCAGTGGCAATGTAGTCTGACTGGGTGCATGTTTTAACCTTTTAAAGAGGCTTTAGAAAGAAATCTGTCACTATACCCAATCACTGTAACTATTATATTTGTATTGGATAGTATAATGAAATACACTATCACTTAATCACTTTAACTTTATATTTATCACAAATGCGAGCCACTAGAAAGTGTAACAACACACAGAAAAAAATTGACACACTTCTTCACTTCTAGTGCAGCAGTCCCGTCATGAAGCCGTCCCACATGGACCCAGACTTAGAGCCAGTGGTGGGGCGTTCCCATTTCAACGCATATTTAAGACAGTGATTTATTAGATGAGGAAATGAACAGAAGGACTTCGGACATGGCATTGTTAGTGTGTATAGAATAATTTTGGCATCAATAACCATGAAACAAAAGAAAGCAATTGGCAAGATGAATGGGTTGTTATTATGCATAATTTACATTAAAGGTATATTATGCATGATTTGTAACGTACCTAATTTCAGGTTGATGGTAAATAGACTGCACTTATGTAGAGATTTTAAACACATTCTTGGGGCCCCAAAGCCCTTTAAAAAGCATCTCAGCCACCCATTAACACACATAAGCCAAGCCACACCGTGACTTTAGAATATACATCTCCTTTGCCCTAGCTCACCCTGTGTGTAGTATTGTGTCTGTTGACCTATTTTTATTTAATCTGGTGACAGCAGAATTACTAAACTATAGCTTGCTAATCTTTAGCAATAATGAGTAGATAGCGGGCTAGTGCTCACTTAGTATACCAAAAGCGATTGTAGGGATGTAATCATTAGTGACATGTCTGGTTTTACTCAAATATCGATCTTAGAGAATGGACTAGTTATTTAAACTCAACTGGTGGGTCGTGACCCAAAAGTGTAACCATTTTCAGTGGGTCAAGGGCCTTTGCCGGGGAAGTAAATGTTTAAAAAAAGGAAATTCTGTGTTGTTAAGTTTTGCTTTTAAAAAGCACAATGTTTTTCAGTATTTTCAGTGCTATCAATTGCACTTTTTGTTTATTTTGAGTTTGTGGATAAAAAACAAAGATACTAAATTTATACCATGGTCCACTAGTCATATTTGTACTTTTAATTTTATTTTCCATTTAATTTTTATTGCTAGAATAAGTGACTGAATAAATTTAAAAAGTACACTTACTGAAGTGTTGCTGAATGTTTTGTTAAATTAATTTGAAAAGTTGGCATTTTTATTTCACTTGGGTCACGGCTCATTGTTAAAGGGTGATGGAGGGTCCTGAACCCGGACCAGTTGAGAACCACTGATCTACAGATAATGAAGAATAAGATTTCAATACATGTTTATAATATATTTTTGGCTGCTCTTATTCTGTGCTCTTTGCCTGTGTTTTTGCTGCTGTAATGCACAAATTTCCCCGTTGCTCAATTTCTTTTTCCCTATCTTCGGAAACTTTTGAGGGGGCAGGATATTTGTGTGCTGGTGTCTTCCAATATGATAAAACATTTGTCCACCCAGCATGCAATTTATTTGTAGGAAAGTCATGCGTTTGATACAGTACTTAGCTATGCTTATGAATGTAGCAGCAGTGCAAACTACAGGGCTTCATCAGGTCCTAGTTCTAAGGGGGGGAAACAAAAGTCATGCCCTCAAAAATAAAAGTTTCCGAAAGTAGGGAAATAGAAAATGAGCACAACAGCAGGAGGCATAGGAATTTTTTCGGCTTTGTACGGTAATATAGTGTGTGCTTTAACGTTGTCTGCTGAAATGACTCCACAAGTAATTAGTAATTAGTCCGGTGACCAGAGAAATGGAATTGGAAGAAAGCATTTGAATTATGATGATACTGTCTGACTTCCTCGCGAGCTTAAGTAATCATGACATGTAGGCTATATTAAGCTGAGTTTGCGCTGTGTTCCCAGTGGCAATGGTAGACCTGTTTGATCGAAACACAAAAGCAGCATGGGACTTTGGCCATTTTTTTATCCATGCTTAAGTTTTGTTAAATAAATGCCACCCAATGTTTTGGGAAAATTGGGCCGCCAGGGTAAACAGGGAAACAGAGCACAAACCTAGCTTTAAAAATCTGGCCTGGCTTCTGAAGCCTCTGCCATGGTGCTCTGATTCTTCCTGTTACGCTACACAATGTGTGGGCGCGACATGATCAAGACCAAATGAAGCAGCTGCTGAATTGGTTCTGAGCTCTTAAGAATCAATTACTTGTTCCCTTATACAATTCATTGTTCCCTTACCTTGCCATGGCCAAACTTTGGTAAATACATGATACATTTCTGCAAAAATTTTACTCCATCACACCATTTTGGCAGCCTTATTTTAAATTGTTGTTGATTTTAACACCATAACATCTTTACAACCCGACTTGGAACTCACCCACTGTGTCTCTATAGGTTCAGAAACCATGGCACTACGTGTCAATGTGAAGCATCATTATGGAATCAACATATCAATAACTAAAATAAGAAATCTCTGTGTGCCCTTTATGACCCGTCCTCCAGGAACCTGAGTCACACATTCACTGCCTAACAATGTGTAATTGTTATGTGTGATTTAATATGCAACAAAACAAAAGCAAGACTGAAATCACTGACTTTGGCCGCCCAAAAAACTAGACAAAGTATGAGCAGTCATCTTGAATCTCTTTCTTTAAAAGCCAAAACTAAGGCTAGAAATCTAAGGGTAACAATGTGCACTCAGATTAGAGCCATTAGGTCAATTATAACATATCACCAGTTAGATTCATCAACATTTCTCAACATGTAACTGATGTATTAATTTTTTTTGCTGCCTAGATTGTCACTGTGCTCTGCCTTGCACTCTCCCCAAGTGCGTATCCCTTTCACCTCACACTCAAACACACAACGCCACTTAACTCACTACAGATGGAGAGATTCACTGATTTGAATAAGTGCTCTGAGACTGATGTCTGCAATGAGACTGCACTGGTATCTCCAGTGTGCTGCCTCTCACTAAAATCAATAAAAGTTTATTTATATAGCACTATCTAAAGTTTAAATGTAAATCTAAAGTTTAAATGTAAATTCACATACAATCCCCCATCCAAAATGCAAACAGGAAAGGAGTCAGGATATATGTGAAAAACCTTACTTTGTCTAACATTATCTGACTGTCAAATGAGTAAAACAGCTGTGAAAGAAAAAAGACTTGAGGCTAGAGGGCAGACGCCACCTTGTTAAGCACAGCAAGTTAGAAAGAATGAACAAGAGAACAATGTATTTTAAGTGAAGTGTTTTATGCATTGGTTATTAGGTGCATTCCTGTAAAGGGAGCCTGCCAAGCACAATTCCAAAAAACGTCTTGGTGAAACTGAAAAAACAACAACGTATTCATTCATAAAACTAATCAATGCCCTTCAAGCAGTTAAAAACTAACACTACCTACAATGGCTGACCAGAAGGAATTGAAGAATGTCTCCTATGGACAGCTAAGAGTACCTGCTTCGTGACTAATGTACTGCAGCACTGTTTATAACACGGACAGTTGAAGTGTTGCCATGTAAATGTCTAACAAGAGAGAGGGAGGGCATGGGGAGCCATTAACCTCAAATAACTGCATCTGTCTCTTTCAGCTGCGGCTTAATCGAGGTTGAGTCAACAAGTAGGGCTTCAAATGGCTTGTCACTCACCAGAAGTGAGGAGAGTGTAACTGGACATAATGAAGTAGTATTAGTATTTCAAGGAATACAACGTTCACTTCACAATCTTACGTTATTACTGGTAGGGCTGGGAAAAAGATTGATTTAATTGGACAATCAAATTTGTAAATCATGTTGAGTTTTAGTTTTACAAAATTGATTTTTGTATCCTTCTAGGTTCCTGTAGTTCCATGAGGTCAAACACTTGTCCCCCTGCCCCCACATGAATCACTGAGATACAACAGACAACACAGCAGACACAGCCACCAGTACAGAGCATCTCCTTCCCTACAGTTCTACTATTTGGAGATAGTTTGGATTCACGGTATTAGATACAGAAAGGACAAAGTCTTGCTGGAAAATATGCCTCAGACTGTTGCCAATGGCAGTTAGGATTAGGGTCCCTCATTTCCATTATCTCCTTCATCCCTATGCGGGACCAATATTGCTGTTTCCTGTGTCCATCTCCCTCAAATTATATTCTTCTGTCACTGTCATTAAAAGTTTTTTTTTCTGAAATCTCATCATACATTGAATTGTTGGAGTCTGTCATCTTTGATGTTTCGGAAACTGCATAAATTTCCTGTGGAGCTGGCATTCTCTTATTAAAAGTGAATGGTTCTGTATATACTGTATACTCCTATGAGTTACCAGTGATTTGTGCTTGAAAACTTTACAGCCAGACCTTCAATGTTCCAGAAAAACTCCTTCTTTGCTGTTTTAGGACTATGGACAGTGATTCACATGAGTAATTCACAATGCCAACTTGTCAACGGTGGAGGAAAGACTTAAAATATTCAAAATGACATCTGCAACAGGATATCATGTTTAAGCATTAATCTCAGCAGTTGTAATTGGTATGTTATACGCAGTGGCACTGCTAAGGTCCTCCGGGGACTGTTGTTTTAAGTAGTTAAGTGAAAAGAAGGGATTAAAAAATAAAGTACCACCATGACTGAGCTGTGTCTTTAGTGCTGTGGGGACAGTGTTGGCTTCCCCACCTGATATATTCAGGGACGTAAACTGGATGACAGTTGGTAGGAAGAAAAAGAAAGATGAATGAACATTCATGCGTGCCTGACCTAAATGTATGTGATTTACTAATTTCTTACATTTGCAGGAACTTTTACAATTTTAGTCGGTAAAGATTTTTTTCATCCCACAAATGTAATAAATTCCCAGAAACATAATAAGTATTACGTTTGTGGGGTTAACAGTCCCAGTTCTAGAGGGAATACGTCTTACTGGCCTGACGTCAGAAATATTAATTTCTGATGTCAGGAAAAAGGAAAATGAACTAAAACAACAGCAGGAGACTTGGATGAATGTAAAGCATTATTTGGATAACAATAGCATAAACAACATGCTAACAAGATTTACCAGACTCTTGATCTCACTCCCGATCACCAAATCCATTGAATTCTTAATGATGTCGCTTCTGAACAACTCTGCCAACTCCAAAAGTAGGCAAAGTGCATGGCTGTCATCAACCCCTTGGCAACAACCTGGACGTAACTGCACCTCGCGGCAGTAAGGTTCTTCAAGCACCCATTTGTGAACTTGTGCTAGTTGTGGCTATCTCGCTTTACACCAGTCCCTTACATCCCGAATTTTCATGACCATAAGGCGCACCTTAATAGAATAGTCAATTTTTTAAAAAAAATCATACATAAGGCTCATCGCTTTAGAAGGCAGTGCATATATGGTATTACATGTCATACAGTTACTGATCGAGTTTGCATTACACATCCACTAGATGGAGCTGATATGGTAATTGAAGACATACCAGCTTTCTAACCACGCATTCTTGAAAAAGACACATTTTAATCTCCTGGCAACGAACATTGTGGCGAGCGTAGATCAGAATTTTGGCTTCTACACATTTCCTAGACCAATCAAGTATTCTTTTTATTAACACCTAGTGCAACATGAGTAATGGCAGGACAACATTAAACTTAGTACGCTTCTCACTCACGGTACCAACACATAACACTTTTCTTAATCCCATAATGCTTTGCAGCAGACAGACGGCTCTGCGATCGCAGGGACTGAACTGAGAGGGCTGCAAAACATTATGGGGGTTCATGGTTTTGGGGATAAATGATGTTGTTGTGATTTAATTTATGGTAACAGTGCTGTTAATGTTTTTGTTATAATGTGTTTTTATAGTTAAGTTGACCTAGTCAGTTTAGGAAAAGTGTTATGTGTTGATACCATGAGTGAGAAGTGTGGTGTGTTTGATCTTGTCCTACCATTTTTTTCATAATGGTACGTGTTGAGAGTTAAAGTAAAGCTGCCCAGTCAGACCAGTATGGTGACACGCCTTGACTACAGTAGTTACGTTGGTGATGTAACCCGAATTTCATAACCCTTTTCTTAACCTTTTTTGAACACGGCACATTTTGTAAAATCCATAAAATGTGTGATTTTTTTGTGACTCTCGGACGATTTATGTGATGTAAGAATATCGCGAAACGCGGGGGACGGATGCGTACGTTTTTCTTACGTCACGGAAATGGTCCAAGAGTCACAAAAAAATCACGCATTTTTACAAATTTTACAACTCAGTGACAGATAAGGCACAAGGTTAAAAGGCACACCGTTGGTGGTGTGACTCAGGATTTTTTTCAATAAAAAAATGTACCGTGGCTAAAAGAAGGTTGAAAAACACTGCACTACGCTATAATCCAGCATGGCTGGAGACAAAATGGCAGCGTGGACTCTGGCGAAGTAAGTCGAGTGCGAACCCGAGGACCACCTGTACTGTTGTCACGGGGCGGACCACTGTTACTTCAGTGACGCCCCTGGACCAATGTCTGCTGCAAAGCATTAAGGGATTAAGAAAAGTGTTATGTGTTGGTACCGTGAGTGAGAAGTACAGTGTCCTGCCATTACACATGTTGATGACACCCTGACTACACTAGCCATAATGACTTCAACCATGTATATGACGCATCGTACCATAAGGCACACTGTCAGTTTTTGAGAAAAATGAAAGCTTTTAGGTGCGCCTTATGGTCATGAAAATACGGTATTTCTCGCTCACTCCAAACTGTCTGCCGCTTGGTTGCTGTTTTCAGTTTTCAGTACTTGCAGCTTGCAGTCTGCAGAATGTGAGTTTTTTTTTTGGGGGGGGGGAGGTGGGGGGGGTCATTTTTGTTCGGTCTTTCTCAGAAGTCTTTATAAGTTACCAGTAATGGCAACTTAACTTCACATTTTTCATTTTCAGCAGTACAGGACAAGCAGAAACTGGTACTTAAGCCTACAGTGCCCTTGCATGATTGTCAATGTGAAAATAACAAACATGAAATTATATGTTAATATCTCATCTAAATTGCACCTGAGTATAAGCTGAACACCGGCAAAAACTAGGGGAAAAGTGTGACTTATGGTTCGGGAAAACCATAAGTCACAGTACTTACATAGTCAAATGAAAGCAGTATTTACATAGTAAAATGAAATGTGGCAAATAGTCTCAAGCACCTAAACAAATACAGCTCAACATGGCAGAATGCAAACATGTAATACTGGCCCTGCAACATATAAGGCTGACGAATGGGCTCAGTTTGGCTCTCAAATCAAAGCATGGTGTGACAATAGACAAAACCTTTACAGCTTGTAAAATATATCATGCCATTTGGCCAACCTTTGAGCCCATCCAGCAAGACACCATGAGCATCTGCCAATTAGCAAGCAATGCCAAGTGACCAGATACCTCTCAATTTACTGTTGATTAAGTGCAGTCATCAAAGGTTACACTGAGTTCGAGTCGTGCAGCCAAAATATAAGTTCTATATTTCATAAGTTCTACATTTTAATCAGCTCATCACATAATGGACAAGTGGAAACCAGCAACTAGTTTGTGATCTGTTTGTTGCAGTTATGAACGTTGCACGTTTGAACTGTTAGCTGTTGGCTGCTGAAGTGCTACAATACGAGGACATTCACATTGCCGTCTCTCGGCTCCAGACGACACATCGCAGTCCCTCATTATCATCTCTGGGACTTAAATCATGCGTACTGTCTGTGTTGTACAAGAATTAAATTGTGTACAGTATATCTGTTCTACTGCTTTTCCATTCTTTGTAATTTGCTGCTGTATTCACTAATTTCCCAGAGGAACCTTCCCAAGGGATTTATAAAGTACTATCTAATCTAATCTACTCCACGATTCCTTTGTTGCACAAATTTTTTTTATTATGTTAGACGATTCAGCGACTGTACACTTTGCATTATTTCCACAATTAATATAATTTGTTTTGTACTGGTAAAACCAGATATTACATTTTAAAGTTTGGTGGTACAGCAATAAATCCTATTGTGATCAGATTTTTTTTAACATATGTACATATTTCTGGCATGATTCTGTATTTCCAAAAAATAATGTAAAAAACACTGTCTTAATGGTATTGTGACATAAGGTATTGTGATCCTAGTATTGTCATTCGTATCATATCACCAGATTCACACACCCCTACTAACAATAAAAAGTTAATTTTGACAGTACTGTCATCATCATTTGGTTCAGGAAGAGACAGTAAAAAGGTATAGAGGCAGAGGTATAGAGGTATATATGATTCCTCATGTATAAAGTCCAAAAAATAATGGCCATAATACACTCAGAGTCCTACGGGTTAATCATGAAAACGTTACATCCATGTATAGGTTGTCTCCTTAATCTTTCATTATTATTTGAGAATTGTATGCAAGTACTGACAATGTAAAAATTAATTTTTTCTGCTACAAAGAACAAAATAAAACCTGCTTGAGAGCTCAATCATCCACAGGCCTTAATACTTGCATTCTTTCCCCAAACACTGTCTGGTGTCAACCGTTTTCCTTCAGCGATCCATCTACCTCCACTGCAGCCTTGCCCTCTTTACTTTCTTCTAGTCCAAGCTCATCAATCGTCTTTTATGGTGCCTGCCAAATTAAAATGCAAAGCAAACAGGTAGGCCGCCAGACATTATATTCTCCCTTTTATGTTTACTACTTAATATACTCCCTTTGTCAGTTTAAGGTATTACAAGTAAAGCCTTTTCATTTGGGGAAATAGCACATACGCTCTTTTTAGCATCAACTTACTACATATTCATATTTGCTCTGATATATTCACCGCTAGGAGGATCTCAATATTTCACCGAATTTATGCGTCTCAGTCAAGTTGTTTCAGTGCCCCTGCTGTACAGCATGGGAACTGATTTATAGCCCAGCATAGAATTTAACCCCTTGAATGTTGCCATACTGATATCTTACAGATGTGTTGTAGATGTGTTGCACATGATCAAGCAATGTTATGCTTTTATTGTATATACAAGTAATTTAGTTTTCTCCTCCATTGTTCACTTTATGATGGCGAGCATTGATTGCGCAAAAGAGGGGGGGCTTTTAGCTCAAAGATGCCTCTATCTCAAACAGATCTTTGTAAGATCATGAGCACATTTGTCTAAGAGGACAGAAAAGAGGATTGTTTTTATTTAAATCGTCCTTCATTGTTTGGCAACTACTACAAGGATTTAAAAGGTAGAAAACACACGCGGTGGAAGTGCAGCTCCTGTGGTCTCTGCTGCTGCACATACAGTAGCTACCACTACATCTTAACTCCAAAGCATAAATCTGCCTTAAGCTGCTAAATGAAACGTTACCCACGCATATGTTTCTTAACCAGTAAAGACAGCCCAATCCACTTGAATTTAAAGCCACAACACTGCATTGACTGTTCAGACAAATGCCCAATGCAAACATCTGTATCATGTGCATGAGCATGGAACCAATAAATAAATAAATAATGAACAAGCAAACATACACTGTTGTACCAATATAGAGTGCCATGCCTGGCATCATTAAAGTGTACTTTTTTCTGTAATGGTTGAGTGAATACTGTATTACTGTTCCCAAATATTGTTTTATTGTCTTTTTATTTAATTATGCTTTCAAGGCACATCATCGGGCTTTGGGACACACAAAGTCTCTATGGGGACTGACCTGCTATTCTTTTTATTGTATGATTTATTCCACAAGCTACCCGAGCCTGCTGGTTTTGGAAATTCATTAGTGATCATTAGAGTACATATAAAATTAAACAAGACACGTGGTAACACAACTGGTTTAAACAAACATTTGCTTTGTACCAGAATCATCTCATTTACTGCAGTAATATTTCAGTCATTGCAGGTTACCGGTTCTGCAATTACTGACCTTATTGAATCGAATGACTTCATTGTCACTTTACACAGTACAACAACATTAGGAGTGCCAACTTTCTCATGGTGCGGGGCGCAGGACAGACTGTTAAAAGAAGTAGTTAAAACATTTATATACACACATATATAAAATTTAAAAATGTCAACTAGCCAAGAAACCAAGAAAGAGTAGGAATTAATATAATAGGTGTTGTCATTTTTGTGCATCTAGTGCACGTATTGGTCTTGGGTAAAACATGCTGCTGGATCTGGAGGTACAGGCCTCAATGGACTTAATGGACATATACCTCCTCCCTGATGGCAGTAACGACAAGACGGTGTGTCCGGGGTGTGAACTGATGGAGGTGGTGCTTCTGGCCAAGCGCAGACATTTGATGTTGTAGATGTCAGATGAAAATGTACTATCTTATCTTAAAAGAGAGGACAGCTGTACTCCTATGATGCTCTGGGCTGACTACCTGACTCTTTCTTGTCAGCCTGCGAGGTACTCCTGTACCACACTAAGATGTTGTGGGCAAGGATGTTCTATACTGAACATCTGTAGAAGGGCAGCAGCAATACATGAGTGTACCAGATTGAGAGCGCGCCAGGTAGTGAGGTTCAGGACCTCCTCTCTGTAGACAGTCTCATTATTGTGCTGTATTATCAGCACCACCACAGTAGTGTCAATGGCAAATTTAAGAAAGATGTTGCTGTTGTGGATTGGTGCAGTCATGGGTGTACAATGTGTACAACATAGGACTGAGCACAAAGCTCTTTGGGGGCCCCAGTACTCTGTGTCAGGACAGAAGAGTTATGAGGCTCCATCTTAACTGACTGCAGCCAGTTTGTAAGAAAGTCTCTGATCCATCTGCAGGTGCGTTTGCTAGACTGTGCAGTTTGAACAACCGTCTGCTTGGAATGACTATTAAAAGCAGAACTGAAGTTCACAAACAACATCCTTGCAAAACTGTCAGGTTTTTCAAGATGGTTGTACACTGTGTGAAGGACTGTGTTAATGGCATCACCTGTGGACCTGTTGGCTCTGTATGCGAATTGGTACCAATAAAAGCTGGGAGGCAATGAAGATGTTATGTGCCTTAAGACCACTCTTTCAAAAACACTTCATCAAAACAGAAGAGACAATGGTCTGTAATTGTTCCTTAGACTTACAACTTCCTATATTGTCATTACACAGACACACATAATGAATCTGGTAACGAAATGTCATATATTGGCAACTGATAACTCAAAATGAATATGGAAGATTGAAAAGTGCATAATTGCTGAGTAAATCTAAAGCCATGAGTGGCTGCAGTTAGGCCTGTCGCGATAATTACTATATCGAGCTATCGCTCGATAACAAAAACTGGGCACGATAACATTTTTAGCCTCGATAAATGGTTGATAACTGCTTGCAGCGTGTGTGCATGAAGTGGACTGTTTCGAAGGCGCAACAGCAAACAGCCACGCAGCCATAGACTGTATATAAAGACGCTGCCCGCTGCCTCACGCTGTCTTGTTGACACCCCGCCTCCTTCCGAAAAGCACCGCGCTGCTCCGACGTGTGTAGCTAGCATATTGGTTAGCCGCTGGCTACCTGATTGCATTGAGGGAAACGATGCATTCAGGTA
>JAPTHA010096738.1:0-20379 GCA_029814585.1 Gymnapogon annona | reverse complement strand
CTATCTATCTATCTATCTATCTATCTATCTATCTATCTATCTATCTATCTATCTATCTATCTATCTACCTACCTATCAGTATTGTTAAATCATTGACTGATAACACAGTATTTGCTGTAACAGCCATGATCCTGAATTAGAATGTAATTATTCTGAGTAATTTGCTAAATATTGATTATAATATTTCTGATCAAATGTCTGGGAAAATTCCCCCAAAGACCAGAAGGTCCAAAATATTTAACGTATCACATGCTAGAACACTTGGAATAAAACAAAAGAAAAATCATGTAAAAATACAACTGCTGTTGCATTTCATTTTACAGTGTCCCAAAATACACAGAATGATAAAATAAAATGCAAGAAGATAAAATGAAATAGAAGCACTTTTCACTGTTGAACTTTACATTCTTAATCGCTGACATCACTTCGAGTGAATTCAAAGTTGATCTAATTCAAATTTTTGTTTGGAAATGAGACACTTCTTCCAAACATTTGTCTCTTGAGAAACAACCAATAGTTCAAATTGGAACAGCCAGCAGTGTTCCGATTTACACTGCGCAGCAAAACTACCTCATTTTACAGTGATTTAATATGTAAGCCGCTGAAAAGTGTTCTAAAACATTTATTTTCCATAAGTTAAATGTCATCATTTATACTATAAAATATTGGATTGTGTGTTAATTTAACATTAAACAAAATGAATGAACCTGCTTGAGTGCAGCACCATATCAATGGATGTAAAATACCTTTTTAGTATCCAGAAATGAACAGAATATATAAAATGTGAACCTTTTCATTTTAGATTTGAATAATTGTCAAAACCAAGCACCAAAAAAAACCTGTCAGGTCGCAGCGCTTGATTCCCTCACACACTCCTGCCGTAGCTCCACATCTCTACTCGGATTGTTCCTTTCTTCTGTGCTGATGTTCTACCAGTATTTGTTACCGTGGTGACGGCTGTACTTGTACTCACAGATGTAGTAGTACTCCTGTCCAACGTTGAACTCGTAGCCCAGTGAGAAGGCGCTGTAGCGTTGGAACTTCTCGGAAAACTTGATGGGCGCGTGGGGGGCATGGGGTCGGTTACACTCCCATCTTTTGAAGCCCGCCTGGGGGTCACATTTCCTGTAACCGCGGTAACTGACCATGTAGAGGATGTACTGTTCGCCAGTGCCCACCATGCGCTGGCTGTCATTGTAATGAGGGCAGTAGATGTCCAGGTAGTCGTTGACGTTCACCTGCATGGTGTAGCCCTCCCTACGCAGACTGGACAAACACACAAACAAGCACAACCATCAACCACAAACAGGGATCACACATGTTTAATATTTAAATGGTTTGCACTTTTGCGCTTTTCTACACATTTGTAAGGTACCAAAAACACTTTACACCGGCCTCACATTCACCCATTCACATTCATGCACCAGTGGGCAGCTGCTCCACTATGGGAGCAATTTAGTGTTCAGTGTCTTGCTCAAGGACACTTCCACATGTGGACAGTCGGAAGCCAGGATTCAAACCGCCAACCCTTCAGCCATTGGACGACAGGCTCTACTAACTGAGGCTGACAATTTATTCACGGATATTTTAAGACGACCTAATCGGGTTCCGTTTACCCCCATTATCATGAATTTTATAAGGAGAGTAAAACGTATTGCATCTTCTTTTCCTCAGCAGCTTCTGATAGAAAAGCAAAATTACCTTAAAAATCACAAATTCTAAGCGCTTCGTAAAAGTTATGAAAAGGAACGATTCAATAACAAGAGATACCAGCTCACACAGCTGTAACAAACACAAGGTTATGTCTATGTGCATACAGGACTTCTAAACACACACACACACACACACACTGTACACAGTAACACACAGAAGGTCATGACTTCGATTACCAGCCAGTCCATAGTAATTGTGTCCTTGTGCAACACACTTTTTTTCCCATCTTCCCACAGTTGACTCAACTGCATGTATGAATACCAGTATCTGCCAGGGGACTTAACTCTGGCTGGTATCCCAGATCAATGCTATATCCTCTCATCATATTATTACACAAAATTAAACAACAAATATTTGCTAAAAATTGTGCAATGCAAAGTCAATAAATGTAAAACCTCTGACTGTGTGTGTGTGTGTGTGTGACATGATGCTGTCTTTCCAGGTGTATGATGATTGGGTTGATCTACAAACACACAGATCTGTATTTAAGAGTTATCAGGTTATTAATACAGCAAAGCAGGTGTGTGTGTGTATGTGTGTGTCTGTGTGTGTATATTTGTGGCTTTGGGCCCGCTGCATGCAGAGAATGCGGAGCTGGCTCTTCAGTATGGACTCAAGGCCCCAGGGCCACCGCTCCTTCTCCTGGTGTCAGCGCGGCATTGTCCCCTAACCCCAGCGCTCGTACATCAACCTGAGAGCAACGTTGCGCTCACGTCAGTCGTCAACGTCTCGGCCATGTTCCCCCCCCTCAAAACTCATATATCAGAGTCAACCCTAAAAAAGACTCAGCTTGACAGGAAGATAAGGTCTGATTCTGTGTCTATGAGTGTATACGTGTGTATGTGTGTGTAGTTTGTGTGACAAAGTGAAATAGATTCTTTCCTGACATCCAAAAGCCCTCTTTCTCTCCTCATCACAGACATGAGCCCATATCAGTGTGACAGAGACAGGTTGCAGTTGTAAATCATACACACGCCAATGAACATGTGCCTGCACACACACACGCACACACACACACACACACACACACACACAAACACACACACACACAGATATGGTATAGTGGTGACGCCAAATAATCACAAGGGGGCAGCAGTGTGTTATTGTCAGCTTGACGCCTGTTCTCTGTCTTTGCCAGTTTTAGGTCACGTCTCCAGGGAGATTATTATTCAATTATTAAATGAAGATCGAAACACTGTTCCCAATTTCTCCCTCTTTCCATCACTACTTCCTGCTCTCTTTAAACCCTTCCTGAATATGCCTTTCTTTCTTTGCTCTCCATTTCTCGCATCCCTTCTTTCTTCCTTTCCGACATGAATGAATGATTAATTGCTTAACAATCATCCCTCTCTCTCCTCTCTTTCCTTCCTTCTCCTCACTTTCTCTCATTACATCACTTATTAGCCTGCAGAGGAGATTTACTTCTTGTGGTATTAGTTCTATAAAAAAGCGTAAAATGCTTCAAGGGAACTATATTTATCGTGAATGCAAAAAAAGGAGGGAGAGTGTAGAGAGAGAGAAAGAGAGAGAGAGAGAGAGAGAGAGAGAGAGAGAGAGAGAGAGAGAGAGAGAGAGAGAGAGAGTGTAAAAACACGAGTGAGGATGAGTTTGGTTCCACCGGGGAGGCGTGAATGCAAATCGAGTAAAAGAACAGCAAAAGCCAGAACAGAGCAGAACAGAAAAAAAGGAGGTATTTGGAGAGTTTTATGCTACCAAAAAAGAGCAAGTTCACCAAGATGAAGGGATAATGGAGAAAAAAAAGAGAAAGAAAGCAAAATGAGAAGGAGGGCAGCTTGGAGCATCTTGAGTAATCTAAAAGCAAATTACTTCTCCGAGATAAAAGCTGGCTCTAGGATTTCCACACTGTGAATATGTGTGTGTGTGTGTGTGAGAATGTGTGTGTGTGTGTGTGTGTGTGTGTCTGCATCTGCTGGGGTTTGTACGCGTGAACAAGCAAATCTGCGTGTGACATCAAAGCACATCAAATTAATCTGCCAACCTATTATATTTTATAGTATGATCTCGAACGAGTGTGTTTCAGTCCTGAATACACAGATGCACATGAACCACAAGACGGGCAGAAGTGGAGTTGTTTTAACAGTAAATCCAACCAAATCCTGTAAAACTGACATTAGAGCTCAGAATGTGTCAATAATCTAACATCATAACATGCCTTGAACACATGCAATATTCTCTTGTGGGAGTCATTTATTATATGTATAAAAAACACTTGAGCTAAAGCCTTGCAATCTCATTTATACAATTCTGATTTTTGCATTAGCATTTTGAAAGTTCTAGCATAAAAGCCTCTCAATTAACCTAAATTTAATCTTGAATCGCGGTGCAGACTGTACAAAAATGAAGGGGACAAAAGCAAAAATAAATGTTATGTGTTCGTAATAATCCCTCGCAGTATGGACTGGGCTGGGCTCTTATTTTGTGCGGCAGCCACAGAACCGCCGGTCATGTGACTTGGGGTTTTGTGGGCCCCAAAACGTTTTGCCATACACATCCAATATGAATTAAGCGGCTGTAGACCCTTCATCTGGCAAAATTTGGACTTAAAAAAAAAAAAAAGCATGTACAAAAGCGTGTACAATGACAAGAACAAACCCCTGCACAACACCAGCAATCCAATACACCAATTCACTAACTCTGTTAAACTTATAGTAAACTTATAGTAAATGCAGTGATCTAATATACCATGTTGTTGGTACCGGCACTGACACAGGCCTTACTACTATGACAAAACGCTGTAATAAGGCTCTGTTATTGCTTACGACAAAGCAGGGGGGTGAAAAAAATCCCATTTGTCTTAGACAATGCGGTGCAGGTATGTACATAGAGGGGTTTCTTTATTTTCTGCCTCCATTGAACTACTTGCTCATAATTATACAATAAAACAGATGAACAGGCCGCACTGCAAAGATACAGAAAGCTTTTCAGTTGTGACATTGGTGGAATCTGAGAAAAGACACAGGAATAAATATAAAAATGTAGTGTAACCTTGAAAACAGTTCTATTCATACATTGGGACTATGATTCTTTATAGGGCTACTAATATAGTAGTCTCATAAACTATGAGATTTTATTGGGCAAATGATTACTTTTTTTATCATTTCCACATGATAACCATACAGTGACAGCAACAGTTACATCGACGACTGAGAGTCATACTCAGGTCTGTATTGTCCACCTCTGCCTGAACAGTGAGTGCACCTACCCTGTTAGGAACCATGAGGTAATGGTTGGAATGTGAGGAATGATGCTAAAAGGGTTAATGTGGATGTTGACAGGTGTCTGGATTGGCACTTATGTTGACCTAATGTTCTAAAAGTGATGTTCTAATGTTCTAAAATATATGTTCCTTTCACCTTTGCTTTTTTTATATTTACTTCTTGGATTTTTTTTATTACCCCTTGTGGGTAAGGAAGTAAAGGCGCGTACTTCACTGACCTTAATTTTCTATATAACAATACAAATAAAATATTTGATAGTCTAATAAAAAAAATAAAATATTTTAAATATATTTTTGTCAAAGTAATTGAGTCTTGTTATCCTCCTTGTTGTCCTCCAATAAAACACTAGGGTTGAAAATTGGAATTTCGGAGCATTCCAATGAGTGACCTATAGGATTAAAAATCACATTGATTTTTATTTTTGAACGGCAACGTTCCCTTAAAATTTCAGAACAAAGGGCCAAAGAGATTAAGAAACTAAAGAGGTTTCAGATTATCCTCTGAAATGTCATCATGTGTTGCTCGCCTCCGCTCTCTCCTGCTGCCTCTCGTTCTTTTTGTGTTGGATCACCACTAATTTCCACTCTGATAAGTGATGCCTGGCGAGCTGGGGCTGAAATCGGGGAGAGCGGCGGTGATTCGTCAGCAACACGATGCTGAGGAGAGAAGGAACGAGAGAGCAAAGGAACCCTTCCATACTGATGCGCAGGAGGAGTGATGGAAGGACGGAGAGAACGATGGGAGGATTTATAGGATGAGACCAGGGGTAGTCGGGGTTAAAAGCTGCAGAGTCTGGCCACCAGGGAGTGTGGGTGGGGAGGAGCTGGAGGGGGTGATAGCGGGAGGGAGCGAGAAGGCGCAACAGCTAAGAGCAAGATCAAAGTGGGCCTGGATCAATGTCACTACTGTAAAATCACATCAGAGAGGGGGGAGAGAGAGAGAGAGAGAGAGGGAGGGAGGGAGAAGGGCGAGATACAGGGGAAGGGAGTAAGGGTGAGAGAGGGGGAAATAAGGAAGGAGAGAGGGAAAGAGGGAGAGAGAGAGAGATGGATGGGGAAGAGGGAGGGAGGGAGAGAGGGGAAGGGTGTGGGAGAGAGAGGGAGACAGGGAGAGAGAGAGGTAGGGAGGGAAGGAAGGAGAGACAGGGGGAAAGAAGGGGAGAGAGAGAGAGTGAGGGAGAGAGAGAGAGAGAGTGAGGCTGTGCGTACGTGTCCTTATATAAATCAGTTAACATAATGCCACAGAGTTGCCCCCTGCCTGCCTATTATGTGCCGGGCCTGTTGGAGCACTGTACATCAATACAACACTGACAGTAAGAGCAGTCATTCCTTTTTGTAACAAGAGCTTGGAGGATGAGCTTACTCTGCTGTTCTCTGTTGGTAGGATGGTAGGCTCGAAGGAAAGGGAGGGAGTAGAAGGGATTGGGGAGTGGGGGGTGGGGGGACTGAAAATGTAAGTCAGGCCGTTCTCCATTGTGGCTCATACAAAAAAAAACATACCCATAGTAAATACTAGACATAAGCAGCCAGAGTTTCTTATACACTGTTTATTATTTGTGTACTAACTTTATTGTAGACAACAGGTCAGGGCAATATGTGCAATTAGTGTGAGCTTGAGTTTTTTTAAACCGCTGTCGAGGGCGGGCTTGTAAACTCACTTTCTAAATACTCTCAGGTGGGAAATGTTATTAAGGCGCATACTGCACATTGCTAATTAAACCTTCTTGGTATGGCAGGTCAGCAAAGAATGCAGAGCGTCCCTTTATGGCAAATCTTAACGTATTCTCATTAATGGCCTAGGAAAAAATAAAATAAAATCGCCATGGAAACCAGAAGTAAAAGTACAATGAGGCACAGAGC
The DNA here is from genome assembly GCA_029814585.1 of Gymnapogon annona. NCBI lineage: Eukaryota > Metazoa > Chordata > Actinopteri > Kurtiformes > Apogonidae > Gymnapogon > Gymnapogon annona. The sequence goes on along the minus strand of JAPTHA010096738.1, from coordinate 13,568 downwards.
CTTCAGTTAGGTCAGTGGCGAAGTTAGGGATGTGAACTTTTACAAAGATGTTGTTAAACGTGAACTTCAACTTGAAAGAGCATCATATCAGTACCGTTCACAAATGTGCTTTAAGAATTGTTTCCAGTGTTAATCTAAGGTAAAGACGGACAATTATTTTCCCTCAAGTATAGTGAGCTCACTGATATATTAAAATAATCAGGGTGAGGTCATCCCAAACATAGGAATGTGTGTGTTTTCTGACTGTGTTTCCTTCTCTGACTTGAAAAAGTGCAGATAAGTTTTATTGTATCTATGTATAAAATACCCAATCTGTTGGTTTGATTTTCAGTCCCACTTAAAACCATATTGAAGACGCCTCGCTTTCAGATTTAATGCCAAATACAAACATGACAGCAGGCAGGTAATTAAAGAACCGATCCACGGGGAACATTTGGACGGATGAATAATTTTTACATTCAGGTTTTTCTCTTTTCTCGGAAACAGAGTACACACTGATTAAAAGTACAACCCCACAGGTGGCTGATTCGGGTCCAAGTGCACGGAACGCAGCGTCACACGACCGCAGCGAAAACATGTAACGGCGGGATAAATCAAGGTTAAAGAAATCAAAGGAGACGGCGGTGATGGGCAGAAGGTTGGTGCTGGATTAAAAACCTGTCCAGCAGGGTTACAAATGATTGCCAATCAGGATTTAAAAGCCACTCTGCCTCCTGAGGCCAGAATTCTTAATCCTGTCTCAGTTCTGTACAGAAATGCTAACATTGTTATGGGATGACTCCAATCAGACAGCAGAGCGGTAGGTATAATTGAATGGCTCCCCTGCTGAATGGAGACTCTCAGAGATCTGTAGCATCAATGAAGCCCTCATCAAACACACACTGGAGTCCTTCCTACTGTACCCATCATGTCCCCCTCCCATTTGCTTTTTTTTTTTCTTCTTCTTCTTCTTCTTCTTCTGCTTCTCTCTTTTGTGGTATCGTGGTAGGTGGTTACACTGATTTCTAATCATGCTTTGCCCTGTACACTCCTGCTTATGATTGTTCACATGCATAAGCATTAAAAGGCAGGCGGCCCTTGGTAGACGTGCAGGCTTTATGCTGTCTGAAGTGCATTTCAATATGTTTCACACATCCATTTCCAGCTCCGTGTAGTCGGCAAAGAGAAAAAGTTTAAAAAATATAGCATAGCCTAAAGCAGAATGTCTGTGCTGTATATGATATTTCTGGGGTTGTTATTGGCCTACTTATGGATTCATGTGTTATAGCAGCCTCTTATTATCAGAGTTTCTCCATCTGCCGCGATACTCCGTTACAGCGGAACAGGGTTTCCCATTTAAAAACATCATCTTCAGAGTCACGCTGGTTCTTCATGTAACGTGTATATGACTCAATCTGACCACGCCCCTGCTTGTGTCTTTCAGTCTTTCTGAAGTAGGGTAAAGCGGTCGTGTGCAATGACATTGTTCGATACTGCCATGACGATATGACAAATGATAAATGATAAACAAACAACCCTCACTGGTATCAATCCATTGATTGAGATGATGGATCACTGGGGCTCTGCACCTGATCCATCAAATACCCACATACATCAATATCAAATTGTCTTAATTGTGAATTTCCCAGTTTGGGATTAATAAAGTATTTCTATTCTATTCTACTCTATTTTATTCTATTCTAATTGAGCATGTGATGAAAATATAGCATATTACCTGTGTTTAACTAGATCTATTTGATTCACTTCCATTTCACTAAACTTATGGTTTTTTTTCAAGCGCATTGAAAATATTGAGAATTTCTTCAGCCCGGATGAGCCTCTCGGGCAGCGTTTCTCTCTGCTGTCTTTGTAGAGGAGGCTCTGCTACCCGGCAAAAATGTCACCCATTGCAGGAAATGCCGCAAATTACGTAGCCGACTGCAGCTTCACGCTACAAGATGAACAGTGATATGTATCTGTGGTCAGTCTTGGGGGGGTGTGTGTACAGTAAATCCACTTGTCTGGAGTGGGTACACGCTGCATACAGTATACATCACTACACCTCTGCTCGCCTGCTCCGCAACTCTTTCTACCGCCTCGGTATGAATTTGGTTACTGCCAGAGTGGAAACGTGCCGACAGGAGCGGCAACTTTGTGTGTGCGTATGAGCACATCTGCTGCTTAGTGATGCCATTCAATTCAATATCAGTTGACATTGAAGATATTGACGCATGGCTGCTGCTGAGAATGATCTATTCTCATCTTTTGTCTTTTTTTTTTCCTTCTTCCTACCCTCTCTCTCTCTCCCTCTCCATGCCTCCATCATTTCTCCATGGATCTCCATATCTCCAGTTTGTTTGTGTCTATGCCTGGGTGTGTGAGCGTCTGGAGGGTGTGTGTCTGATAGTGTGTAGTGGTTGAGTAGGTTCTAAATTCTCCCCATTGAAATCAATACCTGTCTCGAGTGTGTCCAACAGACTAGAATATGCTGCCTTCTCTCAAGGCCGACACACACATGCGCACACACACACGTACACACATCCACACGCACGTACACACAACTACGCAGTCCTGCCCCGCGGAGTGATGGTTCATCATTGGTAATTGATCAAAGTATTACAGCGAAGAGGGTTTCTTGCCAAGCGGCCTCACGCGCAGCCATCCTCTGCACTGACGCCATCCCATAAACACAAGCATCATTCTCAAAATCCCTCTTTCTCCACTTCCCCACTTTCCTTAAACCTCTGTATGACTTGATTCATGTTTGCACTCTCTTCACTTCCTGTATACTGCCCGGGCCCCTCTTTCTCCCCATCTTCCCTGCTTCCTCTTCTCCTTCCACTTCCTCCATCTATCACCTCCTGCCTCTGCTCCTCCTCCCCTTCTCTCCCACTGTGGATATTGACTACGCGGTGTGTTTCAGCTGTGTAAACCTAATGGCAGCCATTATTAGCACTTTGAACTGAGCCGTCTCGCGTTCACACGGTGCTGCACCCGTTAACCATACAGAGTACAAGTGTGTTCTCCTGCATGTTGATGCTTTATTGGGGGTGGGGGGTGTTGTTGTTGCTATTAATCATACGTGCATTATGTTGCTGGTTTTGGGCACCTATGACGCAGATGGATAGACCCGAGTGGCGATTGAAAGACAGGAAATTAAAATGAACAACTGCATAAAACAACAGATGGCGCAGAGGCCGAAACACACGCGCGGAATGAGAAGACAAAAGAGGAGTGAGCGGAGCGAGCAGAGATGTGGGAGGATGAAAGGATGAAGGACACCGAGTGGAAGGAGTAAAGACAGGACACTTCGATGAAGAAAAACGTTGTTTAACCTGTGAATAAGGCCGGGTCTTGTGGTCTTTACTTTAATTTGCGTGTTTATTGATTTTGTTTTCAACTTTAATTTATTGTCCATTTCGCAAAGCGCCCCGTCCAGGCTATTTTACGCTCCAGCAGCTTTTTTTCACCTTAAGCCTTGTTCTATCCCTCAAATCCCAAGTGCCATTCACGGAGCATCTGCCAATAGCAACCAATCTCTACCTCTTATTTCATCTCTTTGCTCCTATCAATCCTATCAATCCTTCCTGGGCCGCTCTATCCCTCTGTTTCCCTACATCTCCCTCTTTCTCTGTTCCCAAAGCCCTTACAAGAGCAATAGTGATCCCATCAGACACTGGGCCAGAGGAGGCAAAAAGACACCCACAGAAGAGAAAGATAGTGTATGTTCCCTAAGCTCTTCCATGATTGATAGTGATCCTGTCTGATGGCTGTGTATAGACTCAGCACTCAGTGAGACATTACCCTCTGACCCAGCTATTGATTCTTGCATTCACTGCCCCAAACACTAGTCCTGACCCTGCAACCACACAAAACACACACATACACACCCGGCTGTGTGTACAGCCCTACAGATTGATAGTTTGGCGGTGTCCTGTGAAACCTGATCAATCTGCTGCATAACAATCCTTCTCCTTGCCTCAGCCCACTTCCTGGCCCAGTCACATGGCACCGTGTCCCGCTGACTGATGTGTTTGGGTCAGGGTCTGGAGGCTTGAATATCAGGGCTGCGGGAAAAGGGCTCCAGCGCTGGGATAAACCGTTCTCAACAACAACAACAACATTACTCAGATCCCTCTCCTGAGCCACATTTAATAAGGGATCCGGGGGCAAAGAATCAGCGCTCACCAGGCAGAGGGACAATGTGGAATTTGAAGTAGTGCCATCCATCAAACAGCCCCGGGTCAGATAGTTTTTTGCAAATTATTCTTTATCTCCTCTACTTGTTTTAACCTAGTTGAACTCCAACTTGGGTGGGGTCTGCCGTGTTAAAGACATTGCCGAAATGTTGAGGAAGCTAAAAGCCGAACTACTAAAAGCTCATATAGTAAACTGTGTGTGTGGCCGGCTTGAGAAACACACACACAGGAAAAAAAAAATACCCTGCCGGGCACTTCAAACACAGTGAAACAAAGACTCAGGATGATTTGCATCTGTTACTTGACCCATGTCCAATATCTCAGACAACTTAAACACGAATAGGATATTTCCACCATTGTAAGTCTAGGACGGCAAAGCCAAAAATAAAAGCAAGGCAGAGAGAGGAGTGCCAACTGAGCTCCAGCCTAATGGGCTTCCAAGACAAAACCACAGCTGGCTTTCAACATTAGTCTCCATGACGACAGAAGAAGCCCAAGCTATGGAGCTATTGTAGCAAAAAAAAAAAAAAAGGGGGGGGCTACAGGGGTTCATTGCTTTGTGCAAAAACCATCTATCCCCTTTTTATCACCATCTTCCCTCCGTCTCCATAATGGCCAATTAAGTGCCACTTATTACTATTCCACATTATCACAAATCATCAGCTAATACTGTGGCAAATTTGGTTTCACATGTTCCAGCAGAGACATTTTCTTTTCACTTTGGCTTCAAAATGAACAAAGAATAACAGCTAAAAGCAGGAGGGAAAGCAGCGGTGTGTTACTAAGGGCTACAGGCAAAATGTGGATTGGTCATGTCCATGTACTACCAGCAAAGTCTGCCTTCATGTGTAAACTGGGAGGACATTCAAAAGTAAAGAAAGTACACGAGTGAAACTTTAGACGCTTTAAATGCACAACAAATGAACAACATGGAATGTAACATAGAAAAAGACTGTCTCTATGTGTAGGATCATTAAACTGTTTTTGGCACAAAGACACAAAACAACATCCGACAAGACCAGAAACAAGCCAACTAAAAAAGATTTTTAGGGGCATATTGAAGCTTTGTTATTGTCAGGATAGAACAAATGGATGTACACTCTCAATCACACACACACACACACACACACACACACACACACACACACACAAGAGTTAAAAAAAAAGAACTTAAGACAAACAGGAACTGGCATATGGCCTTTAAGTGTTTAAATGCATCGATGTATTCCTGTCAGACAGACGTTGGCATTGAAGCCTAATATGTATTTCAAGCATTAAGATCTCTTAATGCACTGTGACACGGAGAATTAATTAAACGCATTCATATATACTCATGCACAAAAGCCTGAAATTACGGCATGCAGAGAGAGACATGATGCTAATCTAAGAGATAAGTGCTCAATTACCCATTTAGGAAAATAATTTTCCTGCGTATAATCAATGGAGTAAAAACAATGAGGCGGGGAAAAAACAAGCCTGTACTCCAAAAAATAATGTTGTAGCTCATTTCATCTCAAGAGTTTTCTATTTTTATTCGTGATCAGAGAACAGAAAAGACGAGCGCGGCACAGATGTTTCAGTGCTAAGACCTTCCTCGGTGTGGAGACCAAAGCCATGAAGGAGACAAAAAGATTTGGTGCATGATGAAACGCTGGCAAATCTATCAATGCTAGATGAGAACTGTGCATACAATAAGCCCGCCTGATGCACTCAAGAGTGGAAAGATCCCTACTGATAATATTTGGATCTGATATGTTTTTTCCACAAAAAGTTCAAGTCACTTTTCCTCACTCATATGAATCCAAATGCAGGTTATGGAAACATTAATTATCATTTGAAAGCTGAGCATTTGAGAGCTTTCTAATTAAAATATATAAAAATAAGTGCATGCAGTATGTGTTGTACATTTTGTTGAAATTTGCACATACGTTATATCAAAATCTAATGTCAAATATCAAAATGCAGAGATCTAACTCTGCACATTGTTTCAAGAACATACATAGCGTGCGTCGTCGTGTGTTTTGAGTCCGTTTCCGCTTTACGTACTGTCATCACGAGGCCTGAGAGCATGTTACTCACTGCTTTGAGGCCAGTCGCACTGCTCAGTGTGACTCCAGTAAATTACCTGTCAGAGACAAGTCTGTAAAGGCTGTAAGAGTTGATCTAAACAAGAGCACGACACGAAAGTGGAAGTGGACAATGATGGTGTTGGGAGGGGGAGAGGGGGGGGGACAAAAAAAAAAAAAAAAAAAAAGAGAGAGGTTTCCCTCCTGGGCAGGTAACAATAGTGTGGAGTGTGTCTCCTCCAGTTGTAATTAACATAGGAATCGGTTGTTATGCATATGAAGGTGTGAGTGCTTTGGCTCTTGGAGGCTTTGTGTACGTGTGTGTTGATGTTCAGGGTTGCCGGTGTCAGTATTTGATGATGTGGCTGCCTCTCTTCACTGAACATGAGCAGCCCCTGTCAGACTCGACAGTCTATCAGTTGAACATCCCTCTCCCGTTTCCCTCTCCTCTCTTTCTCTCTCTCTTTCTCCCCCCCCCCCCCACCACTATCACCTACTCCTCTCCCTCTGTCTCTCCATCCTTATCAGTGTCCTTCCATCCGTCTCTCGTTCAATTTTTCATTTCAGGTTCAATCTCTTTGACGTCCTCTCACTCCTCCTCCGATGACACCTCTCTCCCAGCCTCTCTGTCTTCCTCTACCGGTCTTGTCAATCCGCCGTCCCCGCCCTCTCTCACTCTCTGGCGATAGTCAATATGCCTCTACGTGTGGTGGCAACCTGTCAATCATCCTGTGACAGTCAGCAAAATGTGCACTCATGTGGACCTTGCACCTGAGATTATGGGCGGTAAATAAAATATCAGAAGAGATTGCAAAACTGGGGTGGTTCAGGTTCCTGGGAAACACTCCCACTTACCAAGAACTGCGGCTCATTTCATGTGCATAAACGTTTGCAGGCTGCACACAATCACGCAGACATCATATTCATATTCATATCAAAAGCTTGTGTGAACACAGAAATATGGCGAACCATCCTACCATATCACGGACCTGATAAAGCTATTCTCTCTCTCCAAAAAAAAAGGGTGATTTTTTTTTTCATGTGTGTTAGTGTGTGGGTGTAGCGCCTGGAGTCTGTGTTAACATAGCACTTTCTTAGCGACTTCCTGCTTACATTTAAGTTGTAATCCACACAGACTCGCTTTATTTTATTGTTATATTATTTAGGCAGGATCCTTGAAAATAACTAATCAGCCACACCTTGTTTTTTTGTTTTTTTTTATGTGTTTTCTGAAATACGCTACCACGGTTTGTAGTCCTGTGATGTCTTTTTCATTGCACTTTCTTTTGATGAGGTTTGAGTATCTGCAGAGTTCACTATTGCCTTGTATTCTCACAATTGAGTTCTTTCTCTGTTTATTCCAAAACAAACTGCTTCTGCTGCTGCTGTTGGGTGAAGGAAAAAAAAAAAAACACCCCAACAACAAAACCGCATCACTTTCTGTGTGCCTGAGGGTATTTCTAAACTAAGAACAGGAAATGAAAAAGCGCACTGGTGGATTCACTATTATGTTTTATAAATAGAAATAGAAAGAAGCAAAGTTGGCAGTTTTTTTATATAAAGATCCTGCGGGTAATTACTTTAATTCCATTACCTTCTAGTACCTGGTGTCACTTGGAAACACGCAGTGGTGACAACAGCGGGGAATCACATGTCAAGAGGCCACGTAGGTGTGTTTAAGGTTTGATGCTCGGTGTGCGACATTAATGTTTATGGATATGTAGGTGTCTTTGTGAGAGCGCTGAAACGTATTGTATTTATTTGTATTTGGGTATTAATTCAAAGGGGACAAACCGGTGGGATGTGCATATGAGCTCTCATAAAGTCAGCCCACGTCCCAGTGCAACATCCTGGCCATATAAGCAATGCCTGCTCTGCTCTGCTTTGCTGCTGGAATATGAAATATGCATGGACCATAAAGAGCATATGGACCATCCATCTCAATATCCGCTACACCAGACCATCAAAAAAAGATCATTAAACCTAACACACACAGGTTGGCCCGCACACACACGTACACACCAAATGGCACATAAACATGCACTCCCACATTGTGCATAATGGTTTATCAGTTTCAGTGCAAAGTTTCTGCTGACAGTGCACGCACCATAACAGACAAAGGCTTTCGGGACGCGGACATGCAAACACACACGGAGAGGGGCACGATTTGACGTGTATGCATTCCCTCGCGTTGAATATCTGCTCTTAATCTAAATAGATCACAAGCAGATGTAGCGTAATAACAACAGTAAGGGGTCAGGGCATAAAGACACATCCCCATCTGTCTGTGTTTCCTCTGTCTGTGACACACACACACACACACACACACACGTGCCGCTGTCACTCTCCTGTCACTGGACTTTCTTTACCGTACCTCTGTCAGTTTCCGTCACTATCAGGCTCTCTGGCCCTTCACTGCAGGGAATTAAAATTTAATATGAGACTCACACGCAGAGGGAGAGACAAAGTCACAGTGACAGGGATATCAGAAAATCTCTAAAGGACCGACTCATGGACAGTCGGTTTTTGTGGAAGGTGACAACAAATAAACGAGACGCAAAAGCAAAGATAGGGTTGCAAATGTAAGATAACTGTCACGCTCTCAGTGCATCACAGTGTATAGTATTACAGTGATTATTAATATGACAGTGAAAGGTTATTCATTTGTGCAATGAACCAGCGTCGCACCCAGGATGTATGTCACCTTCCCCTGAAGCTATATAGACTCCCATGTCCCTTAAGACGATGAACTGGTTCAGAAAATGTGTGGATGGATGGATAAAAATGAAACTTAAAACTATTTTCCAAAGGAATCTATATATGTAAAAAGTCTAACATTGTGAATTAAGAAAGTATAACTGAAAAAGTCAGTTCTATTTAGGAATAAATAAATCAACCCGTACCAACATAGATGGAGTGAAAAACAACATGCAGGCACAGGTGCAGTTCTCCATCTACTTGCATTTTTTTTAATACGTAAGATAAGCAATTGTACATAAGCATCAATTTTTACACCAAGCTATAGCTTAAAATGGTACACTGCTGCTACCCTATGTGGAGGAAACGGTCTGTTAAGACTCAAAACAGAGTGGGATAAAAGCGGAGAGGAAAGAATAACTGAGGAGGGAATGATCATTATGGAATTAACAACTTAAAACAGAGGCTTCCACTGGGTTCACAGCAGAGTGTCGACGTGGGTCCATCTGTTCGCTTTCATCTCCTCCTCTCCTTCCTCTTCTCTCTCTCCTCACTCCCCTCTTCACCCTCACATCTCTCTAATCTCTGTCTAACTACAGTAGGTGTCAGCGAGGAGTCTGACACTAAGTCAGCGTCATATTCTATCATCCATGCAGACGGAGACGCCGGCGCACACAAACAGGACAGCTACAAGACGGGTTCGGTCTTTATCTCATCACTTTACCCCCCACCCCCCTACACTCCGTCACTTTCTCCCTCAAACTTTTTTTCAGAGCAGGTGCAGCCAATGTCATGCTGCAAATGGGTTTGAAGCACACCACCGTCCAAATAAGCCCATTTCAGATGCTCTAAGTTTTCATTTTCATTTGTAAGACTGAGGCACGAGTCTCGCAAAATGGATACAGGTTTGGCTAATATATTTTCTCAACTAGATGTTCCATTTGCTTGTAAGTTGTTTGTTTTTTTTTTTAATTTAGTTTTTTTTTTCAAACATGTTTTGGAAAATAAACCATTTGGACACTTTCAATCCAATCATCATTGCAATTTGGCACAAATAACAGCCACCACCACCCCTCCCCTCCCCATTTGCCAAATTCACTCAAACTCGATCCAGAATGGTGATTTCAAAACGACTTCATAACGCATTCAGCAGGCGGCTTCTTTTGTTTTGTTTTTTTTACTTAACGACTGGATGATTCTTACAAAAAAAAAAAACTGTCAGTGGTCACAGGTACAGAGCTGCTCTGTGGTGTGACACTTGCAAATATCTCTTTTGTAAGCAGAAGCGCCACCTGCTCACCTGGAGCTGTTTTGACAGACTGACTCCCTGCCTTGTTAACAGCACTTTGATTGAGCCAATTTCAGGAATATGAAAAGATGCTGTTATGACTTAGGAGGCCGCTGTTGTGCCTTTATGAATGGCGGTGTGTATGTGTGCAGATGGCTGAGGATTGATGATCCGCCAGAGCACAGATGTGTGAAAAGAATATAAGCGGCCACAGCTGACACCTCAAAAAAAAAAACACACACACACACACACACAAGAGGAATGAATCAACTGGGTTTACTTTTTGACATTCTCGTTCCTTCTGGCAAGGACTTTCTCCCTCAGTTACTGACCTTCCCTCGCTCAAACACATTTTCTTTCCCAGCCTTTTCTTTGTAGGGCTTCACCTGTTCCCCTCGTATCTCTCTCTCTCTCTCTCTCTCTCTCTCTCTCTGCCATTCTGTCCAATGTGGTTTAAAGTTGGAATCCCTTTACACCGTTTTCTTCTGTCGTTTACCTTCCTCTCTATCTTGGTAATTATCTCTCCGCCCCGTCCCCTCGTCGCACCCAACGTGTCATCCATCTATCCGCGACTATATGTAAAATACCTCCATCTGTGTTCACTTTCCAACTCCGTTTCTCATTCCCGGCCCTGGCTTATCTCATTGCACTGACCCCTTCATCTCTGTCCTCCTTCTCTACTAACTTCTATCTCTGCTCCTCTCATCAGTGCCCTCCTTCTGCTCGCCCACCTCCATCCTTCCTTTCCTCCTCCCCGTCACGGGCCGATTGAAATTCAAACCTGAACTTTATTGTCGGCATGTTCGCCGCTGATTTGCTTAGCGCACGTTCCCGGGCGACCTCCAACCTGGAGGCTGCGAGCAATCTGGCACTGGGTGTTAAGAGAGACGATAAAGCAGCGTCGCGGGCCGCGGAGTCCATTAGTTTTCTGTAATGTTTATCATTACACCTGATCAAACAGTGGAGGGCCGCCACTCGCCCAGCAGTCTGAACTCTAAACGTACTGTAGGTGTACTTAATACTCTGACGTATGCATTCAGCTCCACAGTCCTCTAATGGCCGCCACTGCCATCTGCTCTGCTCTGTTTCATATGTCGGCCAAGTTTTCACATCATTTACACCGACATTCTATCATTTACACCACCTTGATCCTAATCAGGGACACAACAAAGACGCAATGTTGGCAATCATTATTAGTAGTGGTAATATCAGCAGTGCTAGTAGTAGTAGTAGTGATACTGGTAGTGGTAGGAGTAGGAGTAGTAGGAATAGCAGTAGTGGTAGCAGTAGTAATAGTAGTAGTACAATAAGTAGAGGTAGTAGTAGTAACAATAGTAGTAGTAGTAGTATTTACACCTGGGATAATAATCTTTCCACGAGTTTTTTTTATAGACCTAAAAAAAATCCTTTTGTTGAAACCATGTCACAGAGTCTTGTGTGAATCAGTACCCTATTCATTCTGAAAACATACCACAGTCATGAAACAACAATGGGCATGATTTTTCAGCTCTCTCAATACACACTTGAGGAGGTCACATGCAGACCAAATACTGCAAAAAGTGTGAAAAGTACGTGCCAAATCCTGCTTTCTCAACTGGTGGGCAGCGACCCAAAAGTGATTGCTCACTTGTTCTGAATGAGTCACAGAGTGTGTGTGTTTAGGAGAAGAAAAAAAATTGAAGTGCTTAGCTGATATGAGATGGATACATGCGCGGTAAGGTGGTTGTTACCATGCGAATGCAGGCAGTCTGTGATTCAGGCGAGATTTAAATGTAAATACGGCCCGAGTGTTTTTCATATGGATTTATGCACACTAAAAGGATTGAAACTCCAGTGTGATGTGCGGTCAAATGTTTGTACAAAAAGATAAGAAATCATCTAAAACATCATATTGAATGTCAAAAAAAAAAGCTTCTAGGAGTATGGATTCGGTCTCTTTTGTTTGTTATTACACTTATGTTAATGTCCTTATGTTAATCTTATTCATTCTCAAGAATCTGCAATGATACTCACTCAGTTCCTAATGAGTACTGTGCTCTGAATGCAGAAACGAAATTGTACATGTATATGTTTAAAAAATTATGCTGATTATGCACTTATTAGTTTATGATGAAAAATGTATTTCCTTGATTTTGAAGCGCGTCTCAATTTAATGGTCCCAAGTACAAACCCGTTGAGAACCAGTGCATTAGATGATAAGCCTTTGGACCTGCAGATGTTCCAGACAGGACGCTGCCACATACATGCAGGATGAGGGTCCATACGTATGTGATCAGGTGGTTCATCACTCTTTTCTGCTGAGGGTATTTGTTATCTTGGCGCTGTTGGAAGTCCCAGTAGATCCAGGCTGCATCTTTGCCTAGTGTGTATTTGCAGCGTTCACATCTTCTTGCGGTTCCTTTTAAATTGTTCCTGTCTTCAAACGAGACTCAAATCCATTCTGACACTTAAAAAAAAAAAAAAAAGAAATGCAAAAAACAAAACTGAGCCTCCTCTGATCCCTCTAACGGTGCACAGAAACGTGGATGTGTAAATGTAACTAACACAGATGGAGTTATTTACAATAAAAAATCTTGGCAAAAATATGGACTTCTAATTATATAGGAAAATATTGTGTGACAAGACCTGAAAAGCTGCTGCAGCGAATGCCCTCGAAAAACTGGGACAAATTAATGTGGCGCTTTAGCAGCAACAATAGTAAGCTTTTAATGAACAGATACACAGATGGTGTGTGTGTGACGGTGTGTAAGGGGCAGCGGGAGAACGTTATTTGTTTAAAATGTGTGAGCATACATATTTGCAGGTGTCACAAATGCTCCTGCAGGCTCCGTCGCCCTCAAATGTGTACTTACGCATGTGTATGTGTGAGTGTGTGTGTGTGTATGTGTGAGGTGATCCACATCGACTTGCCTGCCAAGTGTGTGTCCTCGCGAGCGTGTGTGTGTGTGTGTGTGTGTCAGACTGTCATGCGCAGGACAGCTGCTTCAAAGATGGCAGTGTAGGCTTTTTTTGTTCTGTTTCTTCAATCAAAGTGCTTCCCTACAGCTTGGCCCGCCAGACAAAACCAAAGTCAGCCAACACTGGGCTCTAGGCTCGTCTCTGTTGGGCCGAGAGACAAATGGAAAGAGAGCGGGAGAGTGAGAAAGACCTGTGGGTGAGAGGCCACGAGGTCTGTTTCTGTCTCTGGTGCAATGTGATAAAACCGGCAAGCAGCCAATCAGACATGACAATGAGCCAGCCGGGGAATAACCCACAGGTCGACCCACATACACACACACACACACACACACACACACACACACACACACACACACACACACACACACACACACACACACA
>JAPTHA010096453.1:0-20386 GCA_029814585.1 Gymnapogon annona | reverse complement strand
ACTCACAGTCAATATAAATAATAAATAAATAATCAAAATAAATAAGATGGACAAAGTAACATTGTCAACAGTACTATTCTGCCTGTTCCCTCTTCAACTTCCTCACCACCAGAGTCATCCTACACACCACCATTCTATGCTGTCTGGTTAAACTCTCACCTACCCCGACTTTGCAGTCATTGACCTCCTTCAGATTACAACATCTACACATGATGTAGTCTACCTGTGTGCTCCTACCTCCACTCTTATAGGTAATGCTTTGATCCTGCCTCTTCTGGAAAAATGTATTCACTACAGCCATTTCCATATTTTTTGCAAAGTCAACCACCATCTGTCCCTCTGCATTCCTCTCCTGGATACCAAACCTGCCCATCACCTTCTCATCACCTCTGTTTCCTGCACCAATGAGTCCATTCAAGTCTGCACCAATCACAACTCTCTCACTTCAAGGGATGATCTGTATCACTTCATCGAGGTCCAACCAGAATTTATCCTTCTCCTCTAACTCACATCCTACCGGTGGAGCATACCCACTAACCACATTGAACATCACCCCTTCAATTTCAAGCTTCAGACTCATCACTCTGTCGGACACTCTTTTAACCTCCAGGACATTCCTAACAAGCTCCTCCTTCAAGATAACTTCTACTCCATTTCTTTTTGTATCAAACACATGATAGAACAGCTTGAACCCTGCTCCTACACATCTTGCCTTGCAACCTTTCCACCTGGTCTCCTGGACACACAGTATGTCTACCTTTCTCCTCTGCATCATGTCCACCACCTCTCTACCTTTTCCTGTCATAGTTCTAACATTCAGAGTCCCTACTCTCAGACTATTAGTTTTCCTCTTCTCTCTCTTCCTATCAACACACCTTCCTCCTCTCCTTCTTTGACCAACAGTAGTTCAATTTCCACCTGCACCCTGTAGGTCAACAGCACCGATGGAGGTCATTGTTAACCCGGGCCTCGACCGATCTGGTATGGGAGTCTTAAGTGTGATTCACATATTTGGTTTTGGCAAAGGTTTTTACGTTGGATACCCTTCCTGATACAACCCTCTGTATTTATCTGAGCTTTGGACCAGCACAAGAAGACATTGGATTCTACCCTCTTGTGGCTACATTTCAGGATATAAGTAAAATGAGATGGTTTATTCAAGACGACAGAAACAAAAAGTTCCACTGAATGAATTAAAAAAAAATCTCTTAAGAAGAAGGCGAAATCTGGAGCTTTGGGTGAGGCACAGACCATGGTTAATATCCAGAACAACTAACGAACCACGGCGAAGGTACTGACGGAAGCAGGCAGTCTCAATAACGGGAAATGGCCCAGGGTCAATGATCAGAGGGGCATATCATCTGGGGCGAAGGTACCGATGGGGGGGGCAGGCAGTCATTGATGACGGGGTTCAAATCCAGAAGTAATCCATTACCAATAGGGAGGAGAGTCTGCACTCAATACACATCCGCATCACGAGGGAGAGAAAGAATAACAGCGCTGAAGCAGACACTGTGTGTGTGGCTGGACAGATGTGTGTGTCCGTGTTGTTCCTCCACCGACAATGTGATGACGTCATCACGACTAGTTGACTCCTCCAAATTTCAGTCGACTCGTGCTCCAGAAGTCAACTAGTCGACCTTTCTGTTAAAGCCCTATTATCAGGTTGATCAGGCAGAAGGAGTTGGTAAGTATCACACACCAGAGACTGACTTGACTGACGTGAAATGACAGGTGAACTCGTAGACCTGGGAAGCTTTAGTAAAATAGTGACAGGATTAATACCTTTTGATATTGGGAATGGGTCCACGAACCTGGGGCACCAGCTTCCAATTCTTCAAGCATAGGGGAAGGTTGTGGGTAGATAATCAAACTCATTGTCCACTTCTGTAATTTGGAGCTGAAGAATGCTGATGATTTTCCAACTCCTTGTACCGTTCTGCAGAACATTGGAGAGCCTGTCAAGCTCAGTTCCACACCTGTCTGCACCACTGGATAAGGACCAATGCAGAGAGCACTTAACCTCTTTCTCCAGAGCAGGAAACACAGTTGGTTAGTATCCATAAACTATATGGAAAAGAGAGAATACAGAAGACGAGCAAGGCAGCAAATTATTGACATGCTCAACCAAGATGAGTTGGTTACTCCATGATGTGAGATTCTGAGAGACTATACAGTAAAGAGTGGTCACCAACTCGTGATTCAGTCTGTTTGTTCATTTGTTGAGGATAGTATCCTGAAGAGAGTCTAGCCGAGGCCCCTAAAAGAGAACACGCTATGCATTGAGGACGCTGGTCAGATACAATATCACTAGGGCAGGGGTGCCCAATACATTGATCGAAATCTACCAGTCCATCGCAAAGGCATTGTGGGTAGATTCCATAGCAATAAAATGTGGACATCAACCTATCATCCTGAAGTGAATGAAATTTGTCATTTGATTGACAGTCAGTCAGAGCAATCACTGGAATTACTGAGCATGTGCACATAACTGCGTGTTATAGCAAGCTAGTAAGTTAGTATCTAATTTACGTCTTCAAAATTCAAGGTTATAAAGATGAGTGGGGGATCCGGACCAAGTAAAAAGACAAAAACATACCATTTCCACATGGAAAGGGAGGACGATTTTTTTTTTTTTTTTTACTATGGCACATTCTGCCATCACCTTACCAAAAAAAGGAAATGTAGAGCAGAATTTTTGGACTGTTCATAAAAATTATGATGTTGACTTCCCCCACATAGCAAGCTGAGGAGAAAGGTGAAGGAACTAAAATCACAGTTGTCCGGATAGCAGTCATGTTTGTCACAGCTACCTTCTAAAGCAAAGGCAACCTCTGAAGCTTCCTTCTGGGTGAGTCATTTAACCATTTAGAACACTCCATCTCTCCATCCTTCCAAGATCGAGTGATGGTAAAATCGGGATTTGTTGAAGCAGCTGACTTTTATTTCAAGACTTTAAAAACAACGCAGAAATACTGTCTTCAATCTGAGCTATCCAGCTGTCAAGAACTACAGTTACACGGCACAGAGAAGCCTTGGCTGAGGATTGATCAAGCAAATTTGGAAAGACATTGCTTACTGCGAGTGCTTCACACTGCAGCTGGATGAGTCTACAGATGTGAGTGACACAGCCTAGTTGTGCATTTTTATTTGGATGGTGTTTACTGAAATGATTGCAAAAGAAGGGCTGTTAACAGTCCTGCCCATGAAAGAACACACGCAAGGAGAAGACATATTTCAGTCTTTTAAAAACTTTATGGAGAAATCTCAGCTCCCAGTGTGCAAATTGGTGACCATCACCACATATGGTACACCTGCGATGGTTAGCCGGTCGAATGGGTTTATTGCCAAGTGCAGGGAAGACGATGCTTTTCCGGACTTTCTTAATTACCACTCCGTAATACAACAACAAGCATTATGTGCAAAAAGGCTCAACATGAAAGAAATAATTGATGTAGCATCAAAGATTTCCTGTTCTGTTTGAGCCAGATCTATTTTAAGATGGCTATTCTGTACACATCTGGATAACGCCGACAGTGATCTTTCGGAGTTATTGTTGTACACACATATCAGATGGCTTAGTCGAGGGAAATTCCTGCTTTTCCCACATGAAGATCATTAAATCCAAGTACCGTTCCACCATGACTGTTGATCATTTGGAAGTGTGCTTGAGGCTGGCTATCAGAAGCTAGTGTCCAGTTTATGCATCGCTGGCTGGTTATTCATTATCATGTGTTGCCAGAGTGCAAAATCTTCCTCTAGACCTTCAGAAGCGACAGTGCTGGGGAATGTTAGCTTAAAGTGAATGAGAACAGACCTGTGGTGTTAACCAATCAGTACCAATTTTAGTTTTACTGGGGCCAGCTAGCAGGCCTACAGTGTCAGCGCATGCACATCCTTTGATTGGACACACAATAGAGAGAGGCAGAGCTATGCAAAGCTGCACAGAACAGATCTGAGCAAACACGTCAATGTGATAAACAGGAAATAAGGAAATGGTCATTTGTGTAGCGTGACAAGTTGTTTTAGTGTTTTCAACCCACAATGGCTGAAGGAGGTGAAGATATCATTTGGTCGCAGAATTAGTTACAACGCCATTCTCAAGAAAAGCTAGACACTGTCAAGAGAGGCCGGCTGACCCGACGTTACTAAGTATGACTCAGCAGGAAAAAGGATTTATACAACACTTTCAAATTGATAACTA
Organism: Gymnapogon annona; assembly: GCA_029814585.1. NCBI lineage: Eukaryota > Metazoa > Chordata > Actinopteri > Kurtiformes > Apogonidae > Gymnapogon > Gymnapogon annona. The sequence continues at coordinate 16,182 of JAPTHA010096453.1, read as the reverse complement.
CGAACGGTACACCTGAGTGGTAGGCTCAGACAGTTAATATTATTATTAAAAATCTATTATTAACGAATATGAATAGGAAGGTATTGTCGGTAGATCGCATGGCACCGGACGCACCTGGGTGCGGACACCGGCGACAGCGTGCCGGCCGTCACCATTGTGTGGATGCCATGTCTAAACCTGTGTCTGATCGATGTCAGATCCTTTTGTTTTTCTGTTATTAGTCTACTGAGTAGACTAATATAACTCTGTTGTACTTGACTTTATCTTCTTTATCTACAGTCGTATGTGTTTTCGTCTGAATGCATAATGTATAGAGCCGGGGATCAGAATTATGGTTTTAAGAGGTGGATCAAGTCGGGTAGGGCATTACTGCAAGCCCAGGTCTGAAATGCATGGCCCGCCACTGAGTATGCCCTGTGTTGTCTATTTAGCAGTCAGGAGCTTGGCCAGGGGAACAAAATGGACGATCTTGGAAAACCTACAACTACAACTGACAGAACAGCAGTGTTACCTTCAGAAAGACTGGTAAGGAAGTCCATAGAGATATTAGACAAAGGGCTCAAAGGCACTGGAAGGGTACATAAATGACCAGCTCGCGGGGAATGGGAGGAATTGCAGGTAGCACTCACTGGAAAAGTTGCTACATATTCCATGATGTCCTTCTCCATCGCTGGCAACCAGAAACACTGTTGCACCGAGAATAGGGTTCATCTAACCCCCAGAATGGCAGACTAGTCGACTAGAGCGGCCGTGACACGCCCAAACAGGAGGATCATAGACTAAATTTAGCTTTATCTCCAATCCTTCGAATGACTAAAATACCAGTGAGTCCTTTTCAAATAGCATATTGAAATAGCTTAAAGGAGGGACACCCAATAAACAAGCAATGTAAGCTATTTTTGCTGTCTCTCGTTGAAATTGGGTTGGTTGTTCTCCAAACACCAGCCTAATCTGCATAAAAACATTACGACATGTGTTGGGATTACCAGCCTACTTGGAGGGTTCAGTGACAGCAGTGGTGGCTGGAACTGGAGCTACCACAGCTGGTGGAAGTGGAGCTGGAGAGGCTGCTGCGCTGGGTCTGGATTACTGGGAGGGAATCTGGGAAACACTTTCAATAAGAGACCGGAAAATCTGTTCATGTTTTCTCAGTCCTTGACCTTGATTAGTCACAGCTTCCTAGAACTGTCTATCTCTGCTGGGTCCATTTTATTGGCCAGTTTGAACTGTCACATCCAAACACTGAGGTGTGAACCCAAATGTAGAGACAGAATAGAGGTTCAGGGTATGGGTAATACGGGATGATTTATTCAAGATAACAGTAAGTGATAACACTAACTGATAACAATGTGGCGAATGCAATGACCCAGTTTCCCACTGTGGAGCAATGGTGTTTCTTATTTTAGACAGCATTTGAAATCTATTCTCGCCTTTTATTTAAAAAAAAAACACATGTGTTTAGTTATCCATTTATTGTGCACAGTCTATAAAGAATGTCATTTTCAATCTGAGTCTGTGTCAAGACAACAAGGTCATTACCATTAGTGGTCGCTGATCACTAGTGAGCTCACAGTGAGCTGCTTAATGTACTGTGTTCCTTTTAGTCAGCCGGACCTATTTGTTAGAGCACTACGTCCAAGATCTGAATGTACCTTAAGGCGAAAGTGACCAAATGTATTGAGAAGAATAAGCAGATTTTATTCGGACTTCCAAATGCAAACAGACATGTTTCGCAGGATGACAGGCTGCATTTGCATTGTTTACTTCCAACCACCACCTTTGTTGCCAGACTTCCATTTGTACTTGACCCCTGTACAAATGACTGTAAATCCTGAATAGTTGTTCAAATGAAGAACCGCAATAAGACTCTGCATTTGTCGTGTAAGACAAAGAGATATGACTGAATTTACAATAAAGAAGCACTTTGTAGATGTTGACAGCATACTTTTGTCTTTGTACTGGTTGATATGTCCAAAAATGTTATGGTGATCAAGATCGCTCAATACTGATATCAAATCAAAGCTCAAATCCAAGTTTATCTATATAGCGCCAACTCATAACAACAGTTATCTCACAGCACTTTACAAATAGAGTTGGTTTAACCAGACTCTTGGATAATAGGAACCCAACAGAGAGAAACAACATACAAGATGAAATACGAGAATGCTTTATAACCTACGCACACAAAAATGACATCAAGGGTGAAACAAGATAAAAATGACATGAACAATGAAAATAATATTAACCCTGTCAGCTGCCTCACTACAGTGGACAGCTGTTTTAAACTTGTTGTCTCTTATATGAGTCTTGAAGTCACAACTGACAAAAAAAAATCCTGAAGTAGGTTATCATAATTCATGCATGAAAGGATTAAAGATGTGACAAGATAAAAGCACACGTGTAGTCTTTGATTCCATCATGACTTTAAATTTAAGGGGAAGTGTGTGTAAGTTTTTTCTTTTATCAGACAATATTACGCTTACATTCATACATCCCAACCTACAATGACAGGATCAGAGACAGCAGACAAAATACAAAAAAAAAAACAACAACATACAAATAAGTGAACCACACGAGTCTCAGAAAGATGTATGTTGACCGCACACTTCCTCAGTCCTACAAACCCTGCTCGGGTATAAAGAGCTTAACCAATGGAGTGCACTGGTAAATTTCCCATGTAGTTTATAAATGGTTGCCGTAGCTTGTATAACATCCTGCTTCTTTTTTGCATTCAGTAGGTAATTTTCTCCAGGGGCACACAACTGTTAACTTCTTCTAAATACATCTTGATTGGAAGGGGGGTGTCTAATTTTCATTTTCTGACAATACATTTCTTAGCGACTGTCAACAGAATTTCTGTTAGTTTCTTAGAACACTTTGGCACTTTTTTTTTTTTTTTTACCTTAGTTTGATTCCCTAGTTGATAAAGGGTTGAATCTAAATGTGACCCCATGGGTACTCCAGTTTCACATAACCCCCCCCGACAAAACCTCTGCAATTTAGAACACTGTCACTGTGAATTCTGATAAAATCACGTAGCTGCAGATAACTGAAGAAGTCCTTATTTGGAAACTCAAACCTTTCTTTGATAAAGACATAAATTCCCTATTTCTGTAAATATGTTCTATATGTCAAATACCTTTCTCCTGTAATGATCTGAAGAATCTGAAAGTATCTTACGAATCATTAGTAGTAATCTATTTCCCCATCGTGGAAAATCTATCCAAAGAGAAGATGAAGAACATAGAATTTACGGAGAATTAGCAAATGCTGCTAAATGAATGGCTGTTCTGTATTTTCATGATGTCTTACAGGATTTGATATCATTGATGCTCTAACCAAAATCACGGAAAAGAAAAGGGAAAAGGGAAGATTCACTGTTTGGTTTGCTACCTTGCTTCACCCACTGCTTAATGATGTGGTTTTTTATATAAACAGGATTCGTGGGTGTAAAACTGAAGTATGTGGATTGTGTTAAATGTGATTTGATGAAAGAATAAATTATTCATAGGCTAATGCTGTTTGCCCATGCGGTGGGGATTAAATATGAACACCAGTATTACACAAATTAAATGAAAGGGAGTATCATCAAATATTTTATATAAAGCTGTCCATCAGAATGTGCTTGTGACAGGTCTATTCATTGCTTGGTGGCTCTTAAATAAGGGCCAGTAAATTTGAAGCTAAAGATCATTGTTGTTAGGAAAATAAGTTATCGCATACCTACTCAGGGTTATATTACAATTATTATGTCTAACCATTTCTTGAACCTACACTGTTGTAACCTATGTATGATTTAGCAATATTCTGTGTGTGTGTGGGTTCTGCTTTCTCGGGGAGAAAGGGAGCAGGGTCATCACTTCTGTGTGTGAGACTGTTGTTTTGAGTTTCGCTGACAGATGTTTTGGGAAACGGCAGAACATTGAAAGAGGAAGAAGGGGCCTTCACTGGGCTGATGAAATCCGAAGGAGAGGAAGCGGCCTTCCCATCATATGACAATCTTTTGATACTAACCATATACGGAATGTGCTGATCATTTTAGACTAAGCATAATCTGTAACCAGGGCAACCCAAATAAAAACAAGGGAGGCGGGCAGTCACATCTCAGAGCGAGTAAGAGCACAGTGACTGAGTGTGTCTGTTCGTTCTCCTTGTACAAAAGCATTGCATTCATTGACTCTGTGTGTTCTGTGCTTCTGTTGATAAGATTGTTTCAGGTGACTTCAGCGGGTCGTAAACCTATCAATTGTGACATACACGACCACAAATATGCAAAATCAATACACATTAAAATGAAAGGTGGGGTAAATTATTCTAAACTATGTACTGTATATAATGTCTTAATAGTCCATTAGCTGTCCATTACATGTGTACGTGTTGCAGTGTAGTGTTGTCAGTGTAAATTATGCTTTTTGGACTTTTGGACATGGAGAACGTAAACTAGGGTGATGGTATGAGATGAAACATCAACAGTCTTCTCTATGAACTGTTTACTCTACCTTTAAAGTACTGTATGACTTTTATCATAAATTATTTTTCTAATGTGTAAAACCCCAGTGATATCCTGATTATCCTTAATCCATTAGTCTTTTCATGCTTTCACGCCTGAAACCCTTCACTCAACTACTTTGAATATGTCTCCATAAACACAGCCCACTTATTTGCATAAACACAAATGTCACTCTGGCTTTTTTGGAAATTCTGTTGTGATTTTGTGATGAAAATTATATGCTGCATCAAAGCGTAGTTGAAGGGATGAAAAACCTGATGAAATGTAATGTGCAAATGGATGAAGATGCTAAGTAGAATAAATACAAACCCTACCTGTTATAGAGGAGGATATCTGGGACCCATATCAAATGTGAGGGGAAGCGAAGGTTCTGAACCCCAGGATAACTCTCTTGGTTCCATGAAAGGTAAATATCTGTCCAATACTGGAGCAAAAGGCAAAGAGTCAGGCAATTATTCTGAAGGATTTGAAGTCCAGGAAATGATGTGATGGAAGAGAATGCACAGATTCAAATAAACTCAATAAGAACAAAAAGGAGTTTCTAAAAAAAACTCACATTTTCTTGCGTCATTGTCAGTCAAACAAGACCATTTGTTGCTGATGTACTGTTTTTTAAGACAGCACATTAGCAAGACTGACGCCTCTGAAAGCAAGGTGTGTTTCACAGCTTTGATAAAGTCGGTCCATTGAACACACTGCATACATCAGTGATCCCAACATATAGATGACAATGTGAAATATTATGCCGTTGTATATAATGGTATGTATACATGCCGATAAAGTAGACTGTGTCAGAGCTCTAACTACAATTAGAATTGACCTCATTCACTCAAAAATCACATCACGTTACTTTTTACCAGCTTATACTCCAACAACTGTTGGCGACTACATGTCTGGAGTTCTGACGATGAATCCTTGCAGTGAAAGCATGCCAAGCTAGCAGTTGCTGGCAGTGACTTTTGCGATGTCTTTTGAATATGAGCCCATGTTCAGAGAAGGCTGAGTGAGCCTAGTGTCAAACTATTGAAAAGCACAGAGTGTGTGTGTTGGGTTTCTGCGTCCCTTGATTTATCAACTGTGAAATTCGACATATACTGTGTTGGCTCATGCCTTTGCTTGCGCACACACACATTAATATGTGTCTCAGTCTGTTTAGCTTTTTGTGCACAAATGTCTTTGTATAGTGTGTGTGTGTTTCTTTTATAGTCGCTTATATAAACGAGCCTCCTCAGATGTTGTCCCCATAGGGCACGTCCCTGCATCCCTATGGAGTAAACACAGTCTCACCGCTGATGTTGTTACAGTACACTGGACACATCTGTTTATGGCTCTGTGTACACTCAGTATGTGTGTGTAATGTAAAAGTGTGAGACATATTTTTCTGTGTTTGTGGGGATATTTACACCTCTATCAATATATGCGTCAATTAAAAGTCAATTACAAGTTGTGTAAAATCATTTCCTCTTTAACGGAACACCATCTATCTAAAATGTTTCTGTTGACATATGTCTCCAGTCATGCAGTGAATGACTTAATCACTACACTTGTCATCTGTGAGCTTTGGTGGTTTGGTGATAGAGAGCTCTCTTTTCATGTTCACTGGCTGAGAAACCACAACAGCCAAAAAAAAAAAAACCACACACCAGCTCAGTAAGTTTGTAGCAGTGACCAGTAGTCTCTCACAAAACAGATGAATAGAACACTGGGCTACATTAGGTAACAGCTGTCTAAGAATAGTTTTGGAAGTTACATAAGGGAAATTTAAGAAAGCTTCACTAATCTGAGACTACTAGGTTCTTATTAATAATATAGTGTGAAATTAATTCTGTGAAAGCAATGAGGTTGACTGGTTTTTAGGGGGGTGGATATGAAGAGAGCCTTTTAAAATGAATGAATATTTCACTTTAATGATAGTTTAGGGTTAAACTATCAATCATGAGAGCTGGAGAGTTAGAAGGAGTCTAAGGTCACACTTCGTTTTTCCGAAATGTAGCGTTGTTACATTTTCAGCGTTAAAAGTCTAGTAAAATCCTGTTCATTCATTGGATGTGAGATGTTCAACGCCTGATAAAGCTGTAATACTAAAACTGTCTATGATGCAAAGGAAATCCTTTGTCCCTTTTCTGTCCACCTCTTTTCTTTTCTGTCTGCCTGTTTGTCTGTTGCTGGAGCTTATTAATGTTCTCGGGTCTCCTTCAAAATCTGCTGTATCTGCACAGGTGCCTTGAGCCATTATACCAAAGTGGATGCCAGTATTAAAGAGGTGGTTTTCTGAATAATTGATTGATTCATAACCTGTGAGCCAGTCAGCATCTGAGTATGGCTGACTGAGTCGAAGATGCGACATTCTTAATGGGCAACTATGACTGGAGCTGCACAGATAACAAGGTGCCATACTTTCACAGGTGACCTGTTTCCTATAGTCAAATGCATGTTTCTGATGTCTGTTAACTTTCTAATGGGACTGTTGCTCTGCCGATCAATTACCATATGTTCAAGACAAATATCAATATAAAACATTAGACATTTGTCCAAAATAAGGTTGATCACATGCCACTAACCCATTAACAACAGTCTAATTATAGCTTAGTAACAGAAAATTAAATACAACAGACCATTGGAATGAATGTTGGGAGCTGTACTCTGATGTCTTTTTATTTAAATTTTACAAAACCAAAGTGCACTGAGTTAATCAAAAATGTGTTTAAATATATGGCGATGTAATTATTTAGAAACTACTGAGAGAATTTGGGTCTAACAATAGTCAATGGATTCATATCAGGAATTGCCAAGAGGGAAAAAAGTATAATGTCAGCTTCAAATATACATTTTGAACTTATATTTTAGGCAACTATGTATTTGGTTTTGAGGTAAATAATTTTTGCTGCATCCACACTGTTGTGATAAATTACATATATTACAGTGTACATGGAGAAACACAACCACTGGGATTGAGTTGAATAAAAATTGTTGCATATATTGAAAAATATAGTAATAATTCAACAATGAAATCAACCCCCTTCATCAAAGTCTGGTGTGTATGGAGTGAGGAGACATACTAGCTGGAGCCAGGCATTTGTGATCAACACTTGGTTCTTCTCGTCCTGGAGAGAGAGAAAGAGAGAGAGAGAGAGAGAGAGAGAGAGAGAGAGAGGGAGGGAACGGAATCAAATCAACAAGTATATGTAATTTTCTGACATATTGAATGAAAATGTTCTGCAGTGGTAAGAGCATAAAAATAAATTCTCCATGTCTAGTAAACATGGTGAGATTATGAGGCAGATTTGGAGTGCAGTCAAACTGCAGCAGAGGTGATACAGAGTGGGCGATGTAAAGCTGAACGACAGTGTACACCCCCACACACACACACTCACACCACACACACAAACAAACACCTGGGATGTGTGTAACGAAATCTCATCTACTCAATATTAACACAGCTCATGTATCGGCTATTTTAAACAACGCCGCAGTCATATGTAACTGGAAAAATAAAGAGATTTGCACAGGAAATAGAAAGTGACAGAAAGAACAAACAAATAGACGAGTGCACAGCAAACTCTATTAGTGCCACGGAGGGAGGAACACATCGCTCAGTGGGTCTGGTTGTGTTTTTTTTTATGTTTCATTTGGTCTGGGTCAGATCACGGTCAAATGGATTGGTGGGGGGGGGGGGATAAAGACAGCAGAAAAACAGAAGAGAATGAAAAGAATCTGATTGGACTCAGTGTAACAAGGAGAGAAAGATGCTCAAGTTGGAGACTGTTTTCTAGAGTCTTCACGACAGTGACAGGGAGTAACTTATGTTACACATTCACACTGACAGTGTCTGCTGCATTACCTTCATCCCAAATCCAAAATCCAATGCAAACAGCATGAAAGTGGAAGAGTGTCACAGAACCTCCTCTCTTTGACGTGGATTAATGTTTTTTTCAATTTTCATATTTATGATCATGTTATCTGCTAACCATGACCAACGCCTGGTGTACACGTCTCACTTAGCTCTTTCCCTTTATTTTTTACAGTACATCAAATCATCCAAACTTTTTTTCCTTTACATTACACATGTTCATTGTGTTTCTCCTAGTGGTGGGCCATGAGGACCAGCCAGGCTAACGTAATGTGAATGTAAATATAATCACGAACACTGACCTACATTTACAACATGAAGTCAAATATTTGTTCCATGAAATTATAAATGAATTTATTCCCAATAGACGATTGTCCTTATTCCTTAGTTTTTCTCTCCAATACGTGTATGTGATTTAAGATTTTTTTGTAACAATGGTATTAAACCTCAATATGCAAAATGTTTCTCCCTCTGTAATGTCATTCCTTATTATTTATTGTTTTTTGTATAGTATTAATGGTTTCTATAACAGTGACATCATGGTGGTATTAAGAGGTGTTCTTAGCCAAGTGACTCCCTACTAAAGACCCAGGTCTCAAATGTGACACTGGTTTCTCCTAATGCTCTCTGGGCAACATTGTATTATATATGATAAACATTATATTACACTACATTATAACTTACATTATAACTGTTGGTGTGTTATTAAGTCACACCTATACTATTTATATTAATGACTTAAACACAGATCAGATCACATTTTATGACCAATCCATGCAGACACCTACACCATTTCAAAGGGTTCACATACTTTTTGTCAGCACTGCCTTCATGAAACTGAATCAAGGCTTAAGTCATCTACAATGTCTGGAACATCTCGGATTAATCAGAGATCTAAGCATAAATCTAAAGATACTCACAACTCCTGATCGCTCACTTTTTCCTATTATCTCTCCATGTGGTTTTATAAAGACGTATATCAGCTGAAAAAAAACATGTCTGTCAGCGCTGACAGGCTACGCAAACTGGCTGTTCTTACTGTCAGTCCTACAAATCGATTCCCACACAATCGCCACACCTCCCTCTCTGACCCTCATCTCCTCACCTCCTCCCCAACTCTGTGCTCCAATCTTATCTCTACCTATCCTCAGCGTTCTTTCTCTGTGGCTCAAATGGAACAACCCCCTATTGTCTCCTATACAAGGCAACATTTTTCTGCCCATGCATTGTGTTTGTGCATGAGTAGGACAGTAATTGTCAGATTCAGCAGCAACCTGACGTAGTTGTATTTCAATCTATTTTGTGCCTCACCCTCTTATATGGGATTTTGCTCTGTAATCAATGGACAGTATCTACCACGTCACAACTCCAATAATCACTTTAATCTTGTCATAAATCTGTCGTGATTGATTTTAGAGATTGGCAGAGGTTCATGGACACTTTCTCTGGAAGAAAAGCTCTTTAACTGTATTTTATTGTCTGTCATCTCACGTCATATGGTTTCGGCTGAAACATGTTTTCATATATATAAGTTACTGTAAATCTTCATGTATTTTGGTTCCAGAAATGCAGCATTTTATCTGTGAATTTGATTGGGTTGTTATCCTGTCTAGGAAACAACAGGGTTTGACCCAGTCTGTTCTCTTTTCCTGTAAATCCAGATCATCATCATCATCATCATCATCATCATAGGTGTTTATTCCTGAACATCTTCATCAATAATTCTATTCAAGTTGCTATTTAAAATATATCTTTGTTTTTCTCCTTCTGGCCTTTTTCCTCTTGTTTTTTTTTTTTTAACTTTCTATCTTGTGACCCACGTCTGTCAGTTAGTTTGTGTGTATGTAATTATTTATTATTGGTGATAAACCCTGTATGTGGGTGTCAATCTTCCCCAGTTCCCTGGTTACAGCTAGTCAGAAGCAGATGGATGAATCAGAGGCCACATGACACACACAGCTTTACATTATTTACAACTGCCCAGTAAGCATTCATATGGCATTTCCGACTTCTTCATTATGTATAGACTCAGAAAACAAAGTTAACGACAACACTCAACAAGAAAACGCACAAAAGTGCTTAAATCAAACATACAGTATATGTTTAACATATATAAATACTTTTACACTAGTCTGTCAGTCAGAAACCTTTCAGAGCAGCATGACATAACTAATACTATAATTGGTACTCATCTTTGGAAATGTTCAGTGAATAAAAGTGAAAAATGAATCAAGTCCCCATCAAAAAATAACACTGGATGGGTTTTTCAAATTTTGTTTGAAAAGTGTGATATGTTCTTCCATGAGATTGCCACATCTTGACTTTTTCAAGATGCATTAAAATGTGTAATATGCACTGAATCAACTATTAATAATAGAATGGGAACCCTGTAACGCCCTATGTACGTCTCATACCAGCATGTAGATACCATAAAGTCCTGTGCACATCTTGTGACAGGCTTGGCTCAGGGACGTGACGGCATGTCAGCTTGGGTTTTTTGGATGAATGCTTTGGCTATGTGGTCGGGTTTAACAGGCAGGAGGTTATGTGTGGGCTTGTGAGCAGATATGTCCATGAGACAGGGAAGTGGATGCACATGGTGAAGCATGAGGCATATAACTCAAACAACACTCCCCCAATGAGAACTGACTCCTCTAATCCCACAAGTGACGAAACCATAGACAGGCCTTAGACAGGAAGAAAGAGAAAAAAACACTTATGAAGAGTGCTATGGGCACATTGAGGTAAACGGGCAGGAGCAACAATATCAAAACAACAGACGTAGTGAGGTTTATAAGATACAACAGAAAAAAGCACACTAAAAAAGATAACATAACAGAATGTCTTAAAAGTCACAGTACCAAACAGAGTAAAAATTACCATAAATGAAGAGAAAAAAAAGGAATCTGGTGAAAGTTCCAAGACATTCATAAAACAGTGCAAGGGCATTGTGGGCATGAAATAAGGAAGACTGAGGAATTATTATTATTATTTTTTTAATAACCTCATTTGGTTGAGCGTTGCCCCTGCTGTAGTAGCAATTGTAAACATAGAGAAAGACTAAGTCAATAAACCACATAGTCTAGTAAAGGGGTGTCGGACTCCGGTCCTTGAGGGCCAGTATCCTGTATGTTTTAGATGTTTCCCTCTTCCATCACACCTGATTGAATCAGCTCATCACCAAGCTCTGCAGAAGCCTGACAACAATGTAATGTTACATCCAGGTGTGTTGAGAACATCTAAAACCTGCAGGACACTGGGCCTCAAGGACCGGAGTTTGACACCTGGGGTCAAGTATGTACAATAGCATGCACCGCAGCCCCTGGACTCAGTCATCAAAACATAAAGACATTTCCAACATAGAAAAAGTTCTGTGGAGACAATGCAAATTAACTTTTTTTTTGTGTGTGCATGTTGATTTCCAAAATATCCCACACATCCCCTCTCTTTCCATCTGCCTTCACTCCTATTCATAACAAACAGGTCAACACTCACCACATCAATGATTTGCAGCAGGGTGAGCCCTAATTCCACCACGATGGGTGCCGAGTCGTTGTGGACAGGTCTCTCCAGACGATTGTAGTTGACCAGGAGGTCACGATACAGCTTTCTTTGGTATATACCACCGTGACAACCTGAAGGGGGGGGGGGTTGTGAATTGAGAATGAGAGCAGACACAGTAATAGGAGAACCTTTATATAAAATACATCTGTTAACAACTTTTTCAGATATCCTGTTTACTATCATATGTTATTCAACACTTTCCGATGCTGAAATTCAATACCGGCAATTACTGTTCACATGGCACCTAATCCTTGATTAAATCCTTCTTCAATGGGAACGATTGTCATGATTCAGTGGACAAAGTGAAGAAAGTCACTCAATTATGAAGGAAGTGCTTCTTCTCTTTGACGCCATGCTGTGTTTTTACTGCATTACTTGTCTTACAGATTTCACAGTCAATTATTCTAGATACAGAGTGTCTCACTATATTTACAATATATATATATTTAAAATTTTCATATAAACCTTCACATATGAAACACTCTGAGCATACAGGGTGCCTTCAGATAAAGCACATATGAAACAGCTTTAATGTGAATGCGGAAATGCTGAGTGTTAACTGGTCAATGGTATTTTTATAGATACTGAAGTGCAACGTCATTCATTATAGTCACATTAGCTGGTGTCAATCTAATGGTGACTGCAGGATTAACTGGTCTATTTACAGCAGTGTTTCTCAAATCTCAAATGGTGAGGTGCGGTGTGTTGGGGGTGGACAGTAGATAAAGTGGACAAAGTGTACAGTGGGTGTCAGTGGCGCTCTCATTGTCAGAGTGCATTGTCAGAGTTGCTACCAGTCGATCGCAAAGGTATTGTGGGTAGATCACAGGGCATTTCCAATTTCGCCATCAACCTATCATCATGAAGTGAATGGAAATTTGTCACTTGATTGACAGTCGGTCTGGCCAATCAATGAGCATGCACATAACTGCGCGTAATAGCAAGGCAGTGAATTGACCAGTAAACGTACGCGGCGTCGGGTCCGCCCTACGTGGCGTCAGGTAGATGCCACATAAAAACGGACTAATCGTTGTCAGTTCCTTTTTTATTCTCTGTTGGTGTCTCGTGGAAAAACATAGTAAATATTCTTCTTATGTCATTAAGTCGGAGGGAAATAGTCCGACAGTCAATCAAGTGGAGTGTTTGCTAAAATCGCACGACAACATTTTTACAGATTTTAGAACTCCATGGAAACATAAGGCGCACCGTCGATTATTGAGAAAATGACAGGCTTTTAAGTGAACCTTATGGTGGGAAATAGGCAAGTCCTAGTACCGTTCCACCAGGACTGAGTGTCAGGTTCGGATAAGGTAGGACCCAGAAGCAGACAGATATGTTGATTTTTCTAACAAAAAATATTTTTTTCAGATTCCACATCAAACAGAGTTAATTCTCAATTACACCTTAAGAAACAAAAAGCGACGACAAAAACGCGTGATCACTTAGTTAACCAAAAAAACCTACGACAGGAAAATCAAAATCTCAAAACTATAACTCTAAATCGCACTTACGTGGAAAAAGCCACAATTTGGAAAAATTAAATCAATTATCTCAGATAAACTAGAACAAACTTTTAAACAAGACTGAACACTCACTCTAATTCCTCAAGAGGACACAAGACTCATAGGACGGTCGGACACAGCGGCTGAAACGCAATGGTCGAACGACAAACTGGGAAAAGGACGCCAACTTTATACAGACAGGGAACACCAGGTGTGATACATCAGGAAGGGATTAGACATCAGACACAGGTGGGGATGGGATCTGGGAGTGAAGCTACGTGAAACAGGAGGTAGACGCTGGACCAATACTGGATCTATCAAAACAAAAGCAGATCACACGTACCCCATACAACCATAACATGACACTGAGGATCATGTTGAAGTGTGGTTGAGGCTGGTGTCAGCAGATACTGTCCGGATGATGCATCATATTATATATATTATCTTTTATTATTATTATATAAATATTATATGATGCATCCCTGGCTGGTTCCATTCAGTGTAAGTCACCAGAATAAGATAATGACAAAAAATGTACATGGTTGCATCGAGCAATATGGGTTTCAAGCAGTTATACGAAGTACACTAACATATGTGTACATATAAATAATACAAGGTACACTAACATATATGTACATATAAATAATTGTCAATATATTTATAAATAAATATATATTTGGCAATTTTATAGTAGGTAGATCTTTTTGGCTTGGTAATTTTGAAAGTAGCTCGCATGATGAAAAAGTGTGAGCACCCCTGCTCTATGGTGTAGGTGTTTATACACACACCATACATATTTAACAGCAATAAAGAAAAAGTAAAGAAAGACAGAGAGAAGTGGAGGAGATAAACTAAAGTATCTCTAAGATAAGACATGGAAACATGGCAAAGTATATTATGATGATTTTGACCAAACAGAGTCACAGGAGAATGAGCCCTGTTTTAACTTGTCATCCTTCGGTATACTGCACAACCACCAGAAAAAGAAATACCGGTGGGCCTTGGCTCTAAAAACGTTGGCAGCGGACAGCATGAAGACAAATAAATTATATAAAGACAAGTTGTTGGGGTTTTTTTGCTTTTTTTTTTTTTTTTTCAAAAATGTGCCAAATATTTCCAACGATCCCACTTTGTGAATGCTACCACAGTAAACCAGCAAACACGTTATCATCATAGAATACCAAAATGAACTTACACCATAGCAGAGAAGCTACTTATGAGATTACAATGAATTATTATGGAGCTGAGAGACAGTAGTGTGAATGTCCTCGTAACCGTAGCGTAGCATCAGCCGCTAACTGCTAACAGTTCAAACGTAAAATGTTCATAACCACAACAAACAGTTCACAAACCGTTACACCATCTCATTCACACGCAACGCCAGTCGCCTCTCCTCCACCACTCCCCCTCGTGCTTTGGTCTGCTCTCACCAGCAAACAACCACTAAAGCAAATGATAGAGTCCGATGTGCCGTCCATGAGCCAAAGTGTCCGTTAACAGCAGGAAGCTGTCCCGCTTGTACTCCCACTGCAGTCTAGTTAGCATTAGCCATTAGCTCCTCCATATTGCTGTTAGATCCCAGAACCACCCCCAGAACCAATGGAAAGCTCGGTCGTACCGTCCCCTCCTCATCCGGTACTTTGCACCAGCTCTGCAGCTGCTCCTCCGATGCCATAATTCCTCCAGAAAAAGAGATCGCTCTCCCGGGAGTACACTGCTGTTGTAACTCCAACAGCTGATCCCAACTGTAAAATGTAAACTGTAAAATGGACTGGCTAACAATACCACCTGCTGACGTATTGAAGAAGTCCATGAGAATAGAAAACAGGCTACTACCCTCACAAAAACATCAAAAATCACACATGTCCATGTCCAATTAACACGACCACAAGAATTGAGGCAGAAAAACTTTAAGTAGGAAAAAAAGTTAGAGCTGCTGTAAGAGGCAGCCTACTGTAGCGCCATCTTGGAGATAAAAATTAGTGATTGACAGAAAAAGACAATTGGACAGAAGAAAAAAAAACTGGTGCAAGAATGATTTTTTTTTTTTTTTAATTCTCCTTCTTTCCCTTTCTCCTTTTTTCTCTTCTTTGTCTTTTTGGTGTTTCCCTTCTCTCCCTTCTTCTATCTCTTTTCCATGTCTTTTCCTTTCTATCTCCTCTATCCATATCTTTTCAGGTACATGTCAGTTTATGTATGAATTTCTTGGTCTCTGAAGTTCTCTATTTAAATCTATCATCATGTGTTCCATTCTGCTGACCCTCTGTTCCTAGTTTTATTTAGTTTTAAATGCTTTTGTTTCATCGATGTCATCTTGTCCTATTGTTGTTTTGTCTTTCCTTACTTTGATTTGGTGTCAACAGTTTTCTAGTCATTTTGAATCTTTTGGGTTTTCTTTTTATTCCTTTTGTCCATTAGCCTTTTACTCATTAACCCTGTTAGCCTTTAGCTCTGGTTACTTTTTGCTTGTTCGCCCTGATCTTCTTGGTTGTTCAGTTCTCCCATTCGTTTCTCCAGTTCCTCTATTGCTCCTTCTTTTGGCGCCTCAGTTAGGTTCCATTCAGCCCCAGTCTTGCCCTGCACTTATGTTTTGGTTTTGCCTTGTTCTCCTGTCTACTCTTGCCCTGTTCCTGTTAGTCAGTCTTACCCTTTTTTCAAGTCCTGTCATTTTTTAAAAAAATATTTTATTTTTTTATTTTTCATTAGACAACAACATTACATTACATCACACAACAGTCACATTTGTTCACCACCAG